>VXAU01004910.1:442162-603656 GCA_013399695.1 Formicarius rufipectus
GCCTTGTTCATGCAGAGACAAAAGCAACTGAAAAACACTTGCTTCTGAAGGTCCTCCACTTAGAAATTAGAGATAAGGTCGATCCTATTAAAACTCCTGGAAATACCTGCTGTCAAATATATTATCCTAACTTTCAAATATGAATAAGGTATGTTGCTGTTTTTCTGCTTCCAATCAACTCATTGCTTTTACATTACTCTCGATTCATAAGTATTTCAGTTATGTAACGTGTTCAATAATAGAAGAGGAGACAGCCTGAAGCATCTATCTTTTAAAAACTGGCATCTTTCCACAGTTCAGATGTAGAAGCCTCAGTGCGAATGAAAAATTAAGACATGCTCTACATAGTTGGCAGTACCATTTGTTTCATTTAAATTAAATATCTATAGGCAAAGTCCCAATTCTTAAGGAACTGTTGTTAATATGAGATCATGTTGAGTAAATGCATCGTGACTGACGCAACTGTTGAGCACATGAATTAGACTTAATGTATATTACCTTCTGTGCTGTCACATAGTAGTGGTTCTGCTCTTTCCAGAGGGATTTATATTGGATGTTTGAAAGCTTGATGCCTCTTGTGCTCTGTCTGAGCTGTCTCCTTTGTTTTCCCTTCTCTGATTGCTCTTTAAAGATCTATTAAAATTATTTTGAAATATAAATAAGTTTTGCTGACCAATACACAGTCACCACTGTAGGGTACTTAAGCAAAGGGCTTTTGTTTTTATTTCCTGAAGGCATTTCCCTTATTTTTTTGATGAAAATATTCTCAAAAATAAATACTACTTTTTTTGTGTATGTGTGTTTGTGTCCTCAGCACAGCAGGATGCATAGACCTAACTTGAGTTACGTGTTGCCAAAGAATTGACATTTGACATACACTTCCCCTCCACCTCCCAGCTTTGCTTCCCCTTCTATAGCCTCTTGCTGGATTTGGCCAGGCTAAGTGGCATAAAAGGTAAATTGAAGGGGACCAATTTTTTTTTTGTTCAGGAACAAAAGCTTGGTCTTGGGTTGAACAGTGAGTCAGGGTAAGTGTTCATATCACTTTATTGTGGCAAGCTTTTCTCATAAAATTAAAGGCTAAAGTAGCATATAGATAATGAAATCTCTTGATCTCAGAGTGGGCATCTCAGTCATCTGTCTTATGAAGTTTCCATCATTTGAAGCAGAAATGTCACCAATATTGAGTCAGAAACATAGAATATTGTCCTTTAAATATGGAAACATATGTAATTCAGAAAGCTTTTTTTCATAGCTTTGTATCTATAGATAGCTCAAATTTAAGGATGCTCTGTTCTGAGGTTCCCACCGTCTAGCTTCTATCTGAAATATACCAAAATCTGTTTATAGTAAATTAAGTAATGAAAATACTCTTTATAATAAAGAAAAATAAAAGCATTGGCTGCTCAGTGCTGTGCAGTTGGTTTAATGCTGTTAATTTGCAGAGGGCTTTCTCTCTGGGATGTAATAAATGTCCAGGAACTTCCCCTAAACTGAAGAGCTGAGAAACACCTCATCCACTCCCACAGTCATGAGATGAAAGTGAAACAAGTTCCTAGCAGATTTATGGTAACGGAAAAAAAGCATTTACTGCTACTTTTTTTTCCCCTTTTATTTATTTATTAATTCAAAAATGAAAATGTATCCTTGCTAATATTTCTGTGGCCAGTAGGATAAAAATGAGCTATTCCATGTCTTTCTGCATAGAGGAAGTCCTGCTGATAGTAGAACCAATTATGAAGGAAAAACCCTTGGACTGGGTGGAAAGACCCTAACCTTGCTCCCCATCACCAAGAAAAACCTAACAGAACTGAAACTACAGCCCACCATTTATTAGCAGTACGTATGAGCTATACTTATGAACTGTAATTGGATATAGGGAATATCCCTAATACTTCTGACAGTAGGTAACTTCTTTCATTAGAAATTCCAGATAAATGTCTTGAGTTGGAAGAAGTGGTGCTCTAAGAAAGCCCAGGAGTCAGAACAGGATGTAGACTGGCCTGGGAGTGGGAGTTCTTCCTGCAGGGATATCCTTGGGCCTGGCTTTTGCTGAAGTTCTTTAAAATTTCCCTTCAGGGAAGAACGTAACAATGCAGCATTCCAGGAGTTCCTATTGCCAGCACTGGATCAGTTGGACCAAAGGAACTCCAGGTGGTTCCTCAAGTAGGTTTTTCCAATGGCAAGGGGAGAGGTGGCAGGGAAGTAGGATGGATGTTTGAAGCTTGTAGCTGCTATTTGCACATGTTCCATTCCTCACTCTTTTCACTGTTGCAACAGCCTTGTTTCTGGGATATGTTGGGTTTGCTGCAAATGTAACTAGGAATTTTGGGGTTTCATATGCCAGCGTGCCAAGCATCTGAGCCATTATGAGCTACGGGACAAGACAAACTGTGGAAGGAACTTCCCTGATAAAATTATATCTGTATGCATTACATGCACATATAGTAAGTATAGAAATATCAAATTGGCTGAAAATGTAAGGTGAATAGGATGCTCTGCAGATGATTTCAAATATCTGTCCATACCATTAGCATACAGCTTGTATTCTGCCTATCTTTACTGAAATAGTACAGTTCACAAACAACACCCATGGCATGTGTGGAAGTTATAATTAATTATGAGAGCAACTGTTTATTTAAAATGCTTATCCCATATAATATATGTAATATTTTTAGATACTTACAGATGACACAACTTGGATTGTGGAGTTTAATGCTGCTAGTGTTTTATGCTTCCATTTTAATCAATGAAGCTAATATCCTCTTGGCACTTCAATTGCTTCCAGCATTTTTGAAGAATTACTAGTTAAAGACACATTTGAAACAACAAAACAAGAGTAAAACCTGGTCTGTCCATATGTCTCATGCAAATAGGAGCGTACAAATAAGCAGATTTGCTAAATACCTCCCATATTAATGTGTAGGCACACCCCACCAGGTCAATATTTGGTTTAGGAATATTTGCTTTTAGAGGGGAATTCAAGTCTCAAAGGACAGTGAGAGATTGAGAAAACAGATGTTAACACTTCTTTGTACCTAAAAAATCACAGGAGATAAAACTCTTGAGACCAGCAGACTTTTGGGACAGTAGAAGAGACATTGTTGAACATAAATATCCTCTTTTCACAGCTCATGAATCCCTCCTGGAAGCTGTAAACTCGGTGAATCCAAGGTCACCAGGATTACAGTTACCTACTCTAAGCATATTTGTGTGGGATAGTGCTGGTCCAGGAGAGCATTGTGGATGTTATCCCTTCCTTCATTTCTGTTCCTTGCTGCTTTGCTATTGTGGTATTAGACCTTGAGCTTACTTTAGACGCTTCTCTCTTTATCATGGTTTTTATATAATATTAATTAGCAACTAGTTAGTGTTTACATTGTCCCTAATACTTTGATTTGGTTTTGCACATCTTGTAAATGTGACATGTTCTCTTTCCCATATTAAAGTCTCCTCGGCATTTAGTGAGAGTCTGTTTTTACTGTATTTCCCCTTGGAGATGTTTCTGCTGGTGGCTGCATCATGGCTTCTAAGAACAGAGTCAAAGGCAACTTACAAAGGTCAGGAGACTCACACCAACTTCCCATTAAGGAGATAGCAGGGGCAAGGGGAGTGCAAACTCCTGCGCTGGAAGAGAGAAACACATGGGTAGAATCAAAGCCCTCATACATATCAATGATGATATCACTGTCAAACCTTTTCCACTCCCTGTTCTGTTGTTTTCATTCTTTGGGATTTTACTTTGGCCTTTGCAGTCTAGCCTTCCCGTTCTATTTCATACTAAGATACTTGGTTGTTGGGGATCAAGCAAAGCAGCCAAAACCATGGCAAATATGCATTAAAGTAGGTTTTTCAGCAGCTCATTGAAAGCATGTAACACTCTTTGTTCTTGGTCTGATTTAAGTTTGTATATACATGCTTGTACAGAGAAGAGTAACCTCAGGCATCGGCAGGACATTATTACTATGATGACTAATGAAAAACCCCTTTGTTCATAATTGAGCATTGATTCTTCTCTTGTTCTTCTGCATGAATTCATACACCATACTGTCCTCCATGTGGAAACTCATACTGGGGAAAACATTTTCTTCCAGTAGCTGCTCTTTGAAATTTTGCCCTCATATTTATTCCTCCTGATGACACTTTTCAGGAACAGAATGTATTTAAATCCTTGCATTTCCAGAATTAACAAAAGCAGCACTCAGAGCAGGGCTACTGTGCTGCAGAGAGACAGGAAGGGTGGAAGTAGACTCTCTGCTACAAACCCTGACTGTGGGCATGGGATGTGCAAGGAGTAACCACTTTACAAAGGAGTTGTTGTCAGCTGTTCTCAGAAAAGCAGAGCAGGCTTTCAGGTTGAACCACTGCAACTGATCCCTTTAACTCTTTATTTGGATCATGTAACAAGCTATGCTCACCTTTTTCTTTTAAGAAATATGAGCATAGCCACTCCTATCTCCCAAATGAGCCTACCTGCTGTACAAAGACTGTAGATAAATAATAGCAATTATCCACATTGGTGCATTATTCTGACTTTGCCTGTAGTTTTTCTTTGGATCAGATTGAGTTGGATGACTTAATGGCAGTGGACAACAAAAGACTATAGTTGATTTGTAGAGTAACTAATTTAGATTCCTGACAAGGTGTGTGAATAATTGAGTTTATACGTTAAGAAAGGAAAAAAAAGTGTTTTTTAGACACCATAAATGAATTTTTACAAGCATAAAGTATATTCATACAAAGGATGTTTCATTTTCTTTGTAGAAGAATACATGCACGTAAGTATAAAAGTGGTACCTTTTTTCACTATGCATTTCTTTATCTGAGTAGCAGGGAGTCTTGTGCACCGTTTTGTGCCAACATTAATTCTATGAATTGCATTCCCTTTTCCACAGTTCGCATGAAAAAGATATTCAATTAGGTGAACACTCTTGGAAAATTTTAATAGGATCCTTGAAATCTGTTTGAGTTCACCTTCTTTAAAAAAAATTATTTCTAGTGCAAACTGTGAAAGTATCAGAGATTCTTATGCCTCAGAGGCAATTCTTCTTCCATGTGTTCGCTTCCATACACTGCTACAATAGACGGGTCTTTAAAATATTCTCTTGGTTGAATTGTAGGTGCTTGGAAGTATCTGAGTTGGTCTCTTTTTGTTTGTGTGACTAGTAGTAGTAGTAGTATTGACCAGTGCTTATATGATTTTCATAGAATTTTTCATTTGTTGTTTCTTTTTTTCCAGTCTTTTCCTGGCCCAAGTCTTGAAAGTGAAGATTTTAACATACCTCCTATAACTCCTCCATCATTGCCTGACCACTCCCTGGTGCACTTGAATGAGATAGAGTCTGGGTACCACTCCTTGTGTCATCCCATGAACCACAATGGCCTCCTTCCATTCCACCCACAAAACATGGATCTACCTGAAATTACAGTTTCCAACATGCTTGGCCAAGATGGGACACTGCTTTCCAACTCCCTGTCTGTGGTAAGCATTTTTAATCTTTCCCTTATGCTCTGCTTTAAGTTGCAAAATTGTGAAATGCACACAGTTTTGAAATCCTTTGAAGGCATCAGCTCCCTCACCACTCTAGTTTAGGAGGGAGCTGACCTGACTTTGGGTGTTACATTGCAGTCCCTATGTCAAATCTTGCCCCCACTGGAGGTTATGGGGGATTTACAGCTGAATTCCTTAAAGCCAGGTGTCTTGTGCAAAAGTGGTCCTGCTTTACAGGGATGTAAATGACAACAAAAAAGAGGCTGAAGGCTCTGACTTCTGCTGGAGCAGGATTTGGATCCAGATGGCCGTTGTTCTGTGTTTGTCTGAGGAGGCTCTTTCCATTCCCATTTGCATGTGCTGAGAGATGTACAAAAATTTAATATCTCCTTTCTTGTTTACTGCACGTTTGGAAAACAGCAAATGTTATTTCTGATTCTAGGCCAAATCTTACAGCCTTTTTACAGTTCCCAGTCCTTAGCTAGCCAGAATTCAATTGAAATGACTGGACAATTTGCGTATAAAGTCTGTCAGATAGTCATTATGGTCGTAATCTTGGGAAGCCTGATATTATAAATCACTTCTTTGAATGTTAAATTGCTTGCAACAACTGCAGAGCTACTGCTTTACACATTACATTTTCAAGTGGGCTCTACAAATAATTAGTATACTTCTTGCTTAGCAACTTCTGACAAGATTATTTCACATTGATGTACAATTGTAAGCCAAAGACTTAAAAATTCCATGGAAGAGTATGGAGCCTGGCATTGTGTGGGTCTCACTGCACTTAAAGCCCTAGATGGGCTGTTTGGGAGCTGCAGATCCCAACAGCCTAAGTTAAGAATCTGCTGTTCCTAGAGGTAAAGAGTCTGATTTTCTCACCAAAGAATCAGAGGCTTAGGGCTCCGTATCCCAGCTGTGAGGTTCTGTGCTTAGGGACTGAGGCTGTTTAGGCTTCCAGCTTGATAGGTCCTCACCACATTATCTAAAAAACATAAATCAGTTGTGGAAACCTGGGAGCTGAAAGCGTGGAAGCTGAAAGCACATGGAAGTTTGGAGGCTGAGGAATCTAGGCTCAGCTCCCCATCAGCACCTCAGGCTACAAACCCCAGAGCCAGGGGCCATGGTGGCTGGAAAACAGTTTAGAACAAAAATCTGCCTTGTCACAGGGCTTCATTGCAACTTAATTAAAAGAAGGTTGTCTTGATTTCAAGGAGCTCTGCATTCCCTCTGAGGATGTCCAACAAGCTATACTGCAAGGTGACTAGTCTTGACTTCTTATGTGCTGCTTAGTTGTTATTGATTTACTAGGATGTTTCATGCTTTGTGTTTGAGGTCAGAATCTGACTCCAGGGTGATATTCAACAATGGGAGGAGTGGGGGAGAGACAGATCTTCATAGAGAAATATAAATATATTCTGTGGAAAGATTCTGAATTTTACTTGCATATCTACAAAGCTGATGGTATGCACTAAAGAGCATGAGTGAAATCTTGGGTAGGATTCTGAGAATCAGAGCTATGAAATTACTTGATAAAGTAGGAGAAATGCTTGACACTTCAGTCAAGGCAGACAATATTTCATTGAACTGACCTCTTTTGAGCCATAACAATGGCTCAAAACTATGCATTCTTTTAGGCTGTGATGTTCCACATTAACATCTTGCAATGAGCTCTGAACAAAGGGCCTTGAGAATATGTAGATCATCACAGTGAATTATTGCACTGAGGGCCAATACAAAAAGGGTGAATAATATAACTAGGTGATTTTGCTATTGGGACTTAGTGACAATCAGAAAAGATGAAAATCAAATGCCAAGAAAATACATGCTAAATTTTGACAGTAATTTCTGAGGATTTTTTCAATAAATGAAGTATCATGGGCTAAGTCAATTTTATCCCTAACTTGCATGTCCTTTGCATACAAAGGGCCTCTTACCTAGCAATAGTTTTTACTCAAGCTGGCTTGTCTGTGAAGGGGATTAAGCTACATCTCATCTTGGCAACAACTGGGATGTTAACACTATGATTTTGTGCAGTTAAAATACTGTTTGGCAGCATAGTTCCTCTGATTTGAATTTGATAACTGGAGAGAAATTAACTTGGGGGAAATAATTTAAGTTAGCAATTTAAATATTTGGTGAGTTCAATGACTTCAGTAAATAGAATGACCTCATAGTTCTTTTGGCTTTCCATTGACGAAGACAGAAGGTTTTGTAGAGTTAGTGTTCTTTACTTAGCTTTGAAGACTTTGTTTATAATCCAGAACATTTTTACATTTTTTCTTCATTATGACTCTTCTCTCATGCTATTACTCATCTCTAAGTTTTGGGTTTACTATCTTGTCGGACTCTGATCCATTTAACATATACTTGTCTAAATCACTCTTACATTGCCTCATGTGGAACATAATGTATAAGTTTCTCCAATCTATTGAAACCCTTGGTTCCATGTAATTTCTGGTATATCAAATACCACTTAGTGTATTTGGAAACCATGTGTTTCACTTGATTTTCCAGGGCACTAATGAGTATTTTTAGAAAAATTATTCTTAGAAATTAATCTGTTGGCTGTTCTCTATTCCCAATTAATTTCACATCTTCAGCAAATTTTGCATATATTGGTACAAATTCAGCTGCAGTGAAATGTGCCTCTGGTTGAATCTGGTTATTATTTTCTTTACTTTCAATATCCTTCATTTTAGCCAGTTTTTAACCTATGTTGGTATTTTTGTCTCGTTGGAACTAGTGAGTGTTTTTCAGTTTGTGTTTTTTCAGTTTTGTGGTTTTTTGTAAGCAAAGGATTAATTAATGCTAGCCAAACTGGAGAAAGGAAACTCAATGAGCTCAGAAACAGTTAGAAAACAGTTTGTACACTGAGTGTGGCATTTTTCTTTTATCTCAGCTACTAGGAGTTTTCAGACAACGATTTCTGTGATTTTGGACAGATTGAAAACTGAGGATGTACCTTTCCTAAAACTCCTTCAAATCTAACCCCATTAGAAGTCTTGGTTTTATACTGTGCAGCACTCTCTCCAAGCTGCAGATGAAATCTCTTTGAGTCAGGATTGCAGAATTTGCCCCAAGCTCTGTAAGAATTCTCCTCTGTGGAACTTCTTAAACACACACAATAAGAGCCCACTACCAGCCCAGTGAATTAGTATTAGAGATCAGCTTCTTACAGATTTTTTTCACACTATGGGAATTCTTTCTGAAAAATTTTACTATGCTGGGAGAATAAATATTTCTCATTGACATTGACTGTGCCTGATACTTAAAATTGGAATTAGCTTTCTTTGAAGTTTTTCTGATTGATTGGACTTTCTATTGCACCTTCACTGTTTTACAAAAGAAAAAACAAAAAAACAAACAAACAACAATACCACTAAAATTTTTCCTTCTCATTATTCTGCTGTCAGATCATATATTTACTTCTATTTTTGTGTATTGCTGTTTTTTTCTTATGTGACATGCAGATATATACACACACATGCACATGCACGCTAATTTACGCTGTGCTGTCACATTCAGATTTCTTCAGATGCTCATTATATCTGGATATCAGGGGTTCAGGAGCCTATAGAATATGTGCATAGTGTGAGGCACAGTGGTATGAATACATGGTACAGCCCCAACATGGGAGGTCTCTAAAGTCCTCCAAAATGGACATGACTTCTAGTCCTACTTCTTATTTAGATCCAATTTGATAGAGTTGTTTGTTTAATGAAAATGTACTTATGATCCTATAAACATGTTTATTTCTCTATAATGGAATAGGGATCTCTTCTTGGTTTTCTACAGTTGAAGTGGGTTTGGTTCAGTTGCAACTGGGGCTTGACCTGACAGATCTTTGTTGGCATGAGTTTTTCTGAAATATCCGAAGAATATTTCCAAAGATTGCAAGAAATGCCCTTCTAACATGTGCAAAAAAATGCGTGTATATTACAACCCTATGAGAATGTGTGTTTATCTGTAAAAATGATTTTGGATGTGTTCTATAAAATGACTTTTTCTGTGTTCATTTTATAAAAAAAATTACAGACATTTCATCTTCTTTAGTATATCCTATAGATGATTGCGTTTTTCCCCAAGAAACCTGAGTTANTGATTGCATTTTTCCCCAAGAAACCTGAGTTAAAAATCACAGTGCTGTTTTTACATAGAGGGAAAAAGAATAAAGCCCCTATTTTTGGCATGCTTTCATTTGTAATCTTGTGCTAATCTTTTTGAAAATGTGGCTCATGATGGTATACTAAAGAAAATTTACAAGAAAGAAATAAAAGAGATTTCAGTTTCTTGAAATACTTCAGATTTCTGGGTTTGAGTTTAACGTGGAAAAGATGTTAAAAGGCAATAAAATCAGAGGGTTTATTTCCCAAATGCTCTACTTGTGTGCAACAAAAGCCAGCATAATGTATATACTTAGGTTTATTGTCATTTTTAGTATACAGTCAAGGCACACTTTGAATTCAAAGGCTACTGTACAACTGTTTTGACAACCACCACGTCAGTAGGTAATGTACAGGACATATGAAACTGAAGCAAAAATGTTTCTTTAGGTCTGTGGGGAGTGCAGTACATCAAGGAATTCAGATATATTAGAGCAGCATGAATTTCTAATATGTTACTCATATGGAAAAGACCACTGACATATTGAATAATGCTGCTTTCAAAGCAGAGCAGAAAATGTGATTACAGACAATTTCATTGCTGTTTTTAAAATAAATATTTTCAAAATCTTGAGGTATTTTATTTCATGTAACATAAAATATGTAACAATGGACTAGAGCTAAAGATCTGCTAGGACACAGAAGAGTAGATGATGTCAGCTATAATTATTCAGATGTGGAATAATAGAAGCATTAGTTTAAAATAAAATGCATGTCACAAAGGCCCATGTCCTTATATTAAAAAAGGCAATAAAAAGCTGCTGATTTTTTTTTTACACACTTTGACAGAAGAATAAAGGCAATGAATAATTATTTAACATTATGCCCCAATTCATCAAAGCCTGGACAATTACATTTTACTTTTTCATGTATTATAGTTTTTAGATATGCTACCCATGAGAGTGTAATATCTTAAACAAAATGTGGCAGTGCATAGCAGAGAAGAAAGAGAATGGCTACTATTTTTTTTTCATTTTTCATCTCAGGTAGAACGAAGCTAGTATTTCTTATTCACATGACAGTTGCTAATATAAATCCAGTACAGGAGATTGTTGTTGTACTGGGATGTATTTAAGAGATTTTGTTTTACTGCTTCCATACACATTAGTTAAATTTGATATTCATGGTTCTTCTTGAGGCTGGCCTATACAATTAATTTTTTTTTTTAATCTTTGAGCATTAGTCCAGACTATGGAGTCAAACAGAATTTTTTTACTTCTGATGAACCAGATGAATAACTTTTACAACAAAAAAAAGTTATTTTTGTCTTGTAACCTATGTGTTAAGATTTGACTCTTGTTTGAATACTTTTTTCTAGCTTATATTGCATGCCAGTGGTAGCAGATACTTTTTGTCTCTGGTGAATACATCACATTTGTGCATCATTATCAGGCTCTGGTCTTCAGTTTACATCAAAATTTACTGTTATGCTACACAGACCTGCTGCTACCCTAAATTTTATTGCAGTGAGTTATTGCCATCAGAACCAGCAAATCATAAAGCTAAGGTCATGGAACATCTTGTCTTAAAGTATTTTTTTTCCTCTATCCTTCTTTTCCTTAAAAAAAACCAAGCAACCAACAACAAAAAAACCAACACCATATTTTACGAGCTGGATTTTTTTCACTTAAATAAGCCTTGTGTGGATAAAGGTTACGATAGTTAATGTATGTTTTGTCAGACAGTCTAACTATGGAGATACACAACCAAATCAGCTGACGTCAACCAGCATAACTTTATTGTCTTCAGTAGAATTATGATGATTTATTCCATTGAGGGCTCTGGGACATCATGTTTATCTTTTCTTTCTTCTGATGTCTGCTCCAGTCTTTTGTCATCAGAAAGACAACAGCAAGGATATGAAGAGGAGCTGATTAAGATGTAATTTGATCAAGGTTTTATAAATATCTGAATATTGCATATCTGGTACTAGAAGGCACTTTGCTGTGCTGCAATAAACATCTGATGTCCAGAAATTAAAGCTGCATAAAATCAGACTGGAAACAAAGCATGCATTTTTAACAGCAATAGAGAGATGCCATTCTGCTAATGTACTGTGCGAGGTGGTTGGTTCTCTGTATCTGAGGATGGAATTCAAATGCAGCATTTCTCAGAAAGTCCTCCGTCTGGGACTGGACTAACAGACCCCACACTAAAGCAGGGGGACCAGAATCTTCCCATGGGTCCCGTTGTCCCAGTTGGGTTCTCAGCGGTAAACATCAGTCCAAGTATATGTGCTAAGGATAAAATTGGTGGTAGTACCTCTACAATTTTTCCCTCCCAAGAGAACATCATTGGAGTGGAAAAAGCATCCTGTTGGTGCGGGCACTTCTGGACTCCACTTTCTTCTGGTCCACTAGGACAAAAATTGCTGTCGAAGTATTTGTGACTATAGTTTTTCATTAACTTAGCTTTCTTTCTGGTCTTAAAATAGTGTCTGGTAAAGTTCTACTTTCAGTCTCTAAGTACTAAGAACTCACTTTAACCATAGAACAATTAAATATTTACACATTAATGTAGGAAAATATATGTACGCAAATGACCAGAACTCTTTTTAGAATAATTTTGGGTCTCATTCTTAAAATTTCCAGTGAAGCTGTTGATTTACTATCAGTTGGGAAATACAGCATTCTGCTTACTTGAGTGTGATGGTTGCGACTCTGCGTGGCTCACATATTTCACAAATTCAGTAGGAAAACAACTTCAGTATAATTTCAAGAAGAAATAACAAGGTGGCATATTTTATTTTTGAAAACAGCCTTCTGTAGAAAATGCTTTGGTGACAGAACTTTCTTGACAGCAGTTACCTATTGTCTGAAAGGAATTTATTTGTTACATAAAAAAGTAACAAAAAATACGTATAGTTGTATTATTTACTGTTTTTTAGACTTTAACCGGATAGGCAGAGGCTAAGACATGATGAACGTGATGCAGAGAGAAAGCCTTCAGTTGCGGATGGCAGATTATATACAGCTCCTCACATGTGAAGTACTCACAGGAGTGATTAATGCATAAGCAACATTGTAGCTGCAAGTGTCAAACAAAACAGATAATAGAGTATGCAAATAGAGAAAACATAACTCTCAGAAATGTCAGAAATGCAGGAGTTTCAGCGGCAGAGATTGTTGACTTTAATCTGCTGCTTTTAACATTGCATATAGTTGTTGAGAACAGAATGATAATGAAATGTTTCTGAAGACTCAGATTTTGCAGGGAAAAAAAATCTTAGTAATCTAAGTCCTGTAGATGGAAGAGAAGTGAAATTTCTTTCTCAAAAACTGTGAACATGCTTTTGTGAAGACAAAAATGAAGGAGAAGCCCACAGTGCAGATGAAAGGGAGAGTTTAGAGCATCAGGTGGAATAGCCTCTACTTCCACCTGTTTCATAATTTAAATGCACACATTTACATTCCTTGAAACTTGAAAGCATCTGAGAAGACTGCACATCCTTCGTGGATTTGTATGACATTCATCATCTCATCCGATTTTGTTCAGGAGTAGAAAGATACCTTGCATGGACGAATCCAGTCCCACTATGCATTATCTTAACTCAAGATGCTACGTACGTGCTGCAAGTTCAGCTGTGCTGCGTGACTGTGCTGAAGGCTGGGACACCAGCGACCCAGAACTTCATGATGTCACCTGCTAGAACAGTGTGTGAAATCTTCTCATCAAGTCTTACATACATAGAGTCACAGATGTTTAGCAAAAATTTTTATTCATTTTGGAATAAAAAACACATTCTCGGGACTCTTGATTTTTCCAAGTTGAAGGAATTAAAATGGCCCAATTAATAGTCTCACAGATTTTTTTTATCTGTTTTAATGGTTTTTGCAGAGCTTAAAGTGTCTTAACTTGAGTCTACCACTGACTTTTTGCAGGAGGAGGGGAAGGAAAAATTTGTGCTTGGTAGTGTTTTGAGATTTGGAGAAATAATCTGTAGAAAAAAATAACAAATTTCTTATTTTAATCCCTTTTTATTTCACAAGGCAATTGAGAAACGCTTAAGGTGTAAGGGTGTCTACTCTTCTCTAGTCCTTTCAGTAATGTAAAGATTAATTTTAGATTGATGTTTACCTCTCTGTTCCCCCCTCTCACCTTCCCTTCATTTATACAAAATCTATACAGAGGCACTGTATAAATGTCATGTTGGGATTCCCTGGGAGTAGCAGGTAAATCCTTAACCTCTGCTGTTAGTGTGATGCTGTACTTCAGCCACATTCATGCAATTTAGGATCTCTGTAGCCTGACTCATACACCTTTGAACTGCATTTTCACCATGTTGTACATGCTGTTGCCTCTATATTTGAACAATAAAGATGAAAATGGATGTACTTAATTCGTTTTCAGTGCACATCATGGATGGATGCAGTCACAAAAAAGGACTTAAGGTATATAGCGACAGCAAGAAACATTATGGAGTGAAGAACACCTCTAATGGGTGCTCGTGCATATATTTCACCTACCAAACCATAGAAATAAACTCTTCTTGTCTCAAGTCAGGTGAACAAAGGAATTGCAGTTTATCTTACGTATTATCAAGGTGTACCCAACATTCCTATTTCAGCCAACATGCCGGGACAGAAAAGATGCAAAGATGGTGCAGGTGGTGATGTGGCACTCTATGTGCCTGCCCTAACCTGGAGCTGATGTGGACTGCAATGCTCAGAGTACATACGTATACATGTATACCTGGATATGCATTTCTACACGTATACGAACATATATATGTGTGTGTGTATATATATAAAAATATAAAAGTATGTATCACACTGTTAATCGCTGAAGCCCTCTGCTGGAAAGGGAATGTAAAAGACAGGATGTAGCATCTGCAATATCCCACTTCTTCCCAAATTGTGGATCCACGTTGTTTTTAAACAGAGACTGAAACTACAGCCAAATTATTGAAGTAGACGCAACAGATTTCATTAACGTACTACACATGGCTGCATTATACACATTTTTCCCAAATCCCTGGGTTATAAGTGAGGTTGCAGTGTCTCACAGTAATTTTAATAATAGGTACTTTTACTAATTGAGTTAACGAAGGAAGTAACATAGTTGCTTACAGTGAGATGTGGCATACCTAATGGATAAGAAGATGAAGGTACTCCTTTATCACATCTTCAAAATTCTGCTTCCTGATAGTAACAATATTGCACTACAGGTGCCTTTGCTTCATCCTTACAAAAATAATCTAAACTGAAAAAAAAATAAAATTTGAAAGTAGGCATTCTGGTTTTTTAACAAAAAAATAAAAACCTGTGTGGGGAGTACGAACAGCATCAGGCCCTTTTTATTTGGAGATGGGACTTCCTTCTAATGCACTTTAAGATTACCTTCATTCACACATAAAGAGTTTCAGAGATTAACTCATTAACTAAGCTTCAGTTTCCTACATATGTCCTAATACTCAAGTGTGGGATCTCAGTTTAATGAATTTTATTACACTGCCCTTTCTTATGAAGTAGCATAAAAAGTGTTTAATGCAATAGGCTTAGTCCTGATCTGGATATTAAGTGCAGCTTAAGTTGCCTGACAGATAGCATGCAGTGTAAAATAACCACTGCCAAAACTTCTAGAAGATATTTCCTGTAAAAGAAAAGAAAACAAACCAAACAAACAAAAAAACCCCACAGCATTTGAAAAATAATGCTTGTGGCACTCTGTGTTCTACAGTGCCTTTCTTGTGACTTGAAGTGCTTTGTAGTCACTAATTAGCTAAGAAGGTAATGTACTCATAACAGTACAAATAAGTGTTTGCAATATCAGTCCCTCCTATCTGTCAAGTACTATATTGTAGGATAGAAAAACACTGATTTTATGAGAAAACCAGTAAAATGTAATTCACAATATACAAAGACAGATGAAGCCCAAATTGAAAAAGGATGAGAGAAACAAATCTTAAAGGAAGAGGGAGAAGATGAGTTTACATACCAGGACCCATAATAATGAAAGTCTTGCAAGGAGTTGATTTCATGTCTGATGATCAGTAACATGAAGGTGGTCAGCAGTGTGGTGAGAGTCAACTTTCAGTATTAGAACTTGTAGATATCCTCAAAAGTAATAAAGGCAGGAATTACACATCTAATATAAAACTATTACAGTGTTATGAATGAGTGTTTTAAGGTTGCTTATAGTGCATATAATGATAGCTGAGACATTTAAGCTCTCAAGCAATTTGAGAGTGATACAGCAAGCATATTTAAGAGCCATTGAAAAGATGCAAGGGTTGTTTTGCTTGTCCTTGAAATGCAGTCAGCTCTAGGGAGAAGTGATGTATCTGTTTAACCACAAAGTGTGATGCTCCACTGCCCCAGACTCCCAGTCCTTATGGGCTGGTTCCACAGCACACGTGTTTCTTCTCACTTGTCGTCAGCTTTTGTAAATGCAGGGAGGTGAAGCTCACAACAGGGATGTTCTCTGCTCAGGGCTGGGCCTGTGAAATTTTAATTGTGGCTGATATTGTTGCACTAATTTCATTGTTTGTGGCCTCTGCCTCTGAACTACATTTTAGAAGCATTGTGACTGACTGAAAACCTCAGTGATTTTCAGAAATATTCTGGCCTAACATTGATCCTGTCCTACTTTAGCAGGGGCTTTCCCAGAGTTTCAACAGAAACAGAGATAACCCTATAATAGATGCTTTCATTTGGTCATAAATTGTGAGAAGTTAGATTTTAGATTGTGTCAGATTAAGGGTGTGTCCCCAAAATTGTCGATAATGATCTACACTCTGCCATCATAATTCTGAAATGGTTTTCTTTGTAGGATATGGAAAACTAGTGGAAACTCTAAAAATACTGACGAGAAGAAATATAATCTAATGTACTGTTTCAAAACAGTTTTTATTGTTTTGATTATTATGTAATAAAAGACAGTATAGCAAAGATACGCTACAGGAAAAAGTTGCAAGAGTAATCTAATACTCTTGGATCCTGGCTCAGTTCAGCCATAATGTTTTGTTACTTACCAAATTACAGAAATTGGTCCAGAGGGAACTGTAACGTCCCTCCCTTAATGTAGTCCAGGGGGGGATTTTAAAAGGTCATCTCCCTGTAAGCAGGATACTCTGTAGGTTTGTCATTTCTGACATTTCTGTCTAACTCATTTTTTAGAGAATTCATCTAGACTCCTCAGGCAAGCTCTGGATACACCCTTAAAACTTCACCATTGTATTCATAAAACCCAGGAGGTGGTGGAGGTTAATGAAGACCATTTAATCTTTTCAATTTTCTGTTATTTTTTTTTATAATTTTATAATATATATTTTTATATATGTATAAATTTGTATTTATTAAATGTATATTTGTCTAAGAATGTATGATAGGTAATAGATGTTGATGGAACAGCTAGGAAATAAATAATCAAGAGGATATATATTAACTCAGACTGTTTTGGTTCATAGCTGACTTGACCATTTAAGAAACAATAGAAAAATAATCAGCTTTTCCCAAATCTTATTAGCATATAATCACAATCCAGACTGTATTAGCCCATAAACTACACTGAGCAAAATAACTCTCTTGAAGGCTCTGCTATAGTGTGTTATTTTCTGAAATTGTTTATGTGCATATTTTAAATACTATATTTATTTATCATCATCCACTGCTTAGAAAGTTAGGCTGAAGGAATAAATGTTTATGATACTTAAGGAATGTCATTGCACATAATGGGATAAAAATAAGCAACAGGTGAAGGTTGGGAAAAAACCCTTGTAATGTCATCCAAATAGTCTGCCAGGTAGTGTTAAATCACTGGAACATGTACAAATGGGAAAATCCTGCACTGGCTGAGAGATGAGTTAGATGATTTAATAGACCTTTCTTTGAGATGTAATTTCTATAACTGGTACATGCAGTAGTGTTCAGACATATGGACTTGTTTCTTGTTTGTCTGGCAAATTGTTTCTCGTGAAAGGTTATAAATTACAATAAATAGACTTTGTAGAAGATGAGCTACGTGATACACTTGGAAAAGAGTTTCTCAGCTGATATTCAAGACATTAATACCAAAGCAGAAAAACCCAAAAGAGTCCTAATCCCATGGCTTGAGTGCAGTACTGGGAAGGTGCACTGCCATAAATAATATTTGCATTCAATAGTTTTCTGTATTCTAACAACAACTTAGGATAGAAAAGATAAAACAGAGAAACAAATGTTACTTAGAAGAAATTTTCCCTTCTGCTTTTGCAGCAACGGATTTGCTGATAGGAAGGGAGGGAGGGAGGGAGGAACAGCGAAAGGAAAAGCAAGCATTTATAAAAATGTTGATGTAGTTAAAATTAGATCCATTTGAGAACCAAAAGTTTTATGCAGAAACTGACAGAAGGATACACAATAATTATAGTTTGCTGACAAGCTGAATAGAGTTTCCTTTTTTTATCTTATGGTTTTAGGAAACCAAACTGTAAATAAAAACGCAGTTTGACAGATTGTAATTGCAATCAGCAAAGCATCTTTTTATTTAATCAGATAGTGTTATTAAAATGGGATTACAATTAAACATTTTATAGTGTGACATAGAACTCTATTAAAATTCTCCAGCACACATTAATTTGCATTTGATGCTTCTGCAACCCATTTCCATTTGCAGAAATGTTGTTTCACCTTCCAGTGGTGAGGTCTCAGTTTGCTGTTCTCTTCCTACTTTGATACATGATATCAAGTATCCTTTTTTTTTTCTTTTTTTTTACTTCACAACAAAACTTAAAACTGTTTTTTGCCCTTATTAAAACTGCATGATATTTGCCAAAGCAGTTTTGCACCAGAGGAAATGTGGAATTGTCTTAACTGGGAATTATAGTAAACGTTTATCTGATTGACGATTAAATGTTTTAAAGGAAAGTAATATGGTGTTTAAAAGATACACATAGCATTCATTACATTGCTGCACCCCAGACATTTTTCCAGTTTCAGATGACACAAAGTCTTGGGTTTTCCCCTTTCTGTAGATGTGATATGTGAATTCAAGGAATGTAACAAAATGTTTTTCAGAAAGTCTTTGAAGCATGGCCACTATGATTCTACAGCTGTTATTCCCATTTGGAAATCCACAATTTGTTCTCACAGTTTTGATAAACTAAGTAGGAGAATATGAAATCAGAAGTGGTTCAGTATTCTGCTTTGTAAGACTTTTTCAGGTAACTTCTCTCTGGGATCACCACCCTCTAAAAAGTAGAAAAGAGCAAAGAGAATCATTAGGCGACACAGTTTTTGAGCCATTTCTCAGGTGCATGCAGACCCCACTAATGAAACTGTGCATAGCAAATGTTTGGAGCAAAAGTAAGTGAGTGATTTGCATCAACAAAGGGTGAAAGTCTTTGAAAGTCATACAGCAAAGCTATGGTTCCCTTTACTTTGGTGGACACTTTGGGAGCAAACATCAGTGATTTGAGGAGTCAACGTTTTCTTTACCAACAAATAGTCAGTAATTATAAAACATACATTCTTGGTTCTTGTCACTAGTAGTAGACAAAAGGGAAAATAAGGAGGGAAGGAGAAGAAAAAAGGGGTAAGAAAAGTCAAGTATGCTTTCTTTTGGTGTAAAGTGAAGTTGTTACGAATATGTGAACTGAAGAAAAAAATTGAAAGAAAACATTTGCTTTGACGTATTATGCATTTATTTTAACTTTACATTAGCCTTGGCTTGGAATCTCTTAACTCTTTCCTGTTTTTCAATAGGAACAATCACAGTAGAGTAGATTGATACAAAGTCTCTAACTCCATACTGCCTGCTCGTCTGCATTTTTCTCTTCATTTGTGTGCTCATATTCAACATCCTCCCCTGCTTTTTCCTCCAGATCACTTTCCCATGGAACAGCTTTTAAAAGATTTGTCAGAGATAGAGATCTTCCACCTTCACGCCGTGTGATTAAAGACTTTTATTGCCCAAATACACAGAAATTCAGTAGTCACAGAAAAATAGAGCATATTAGCAAAGGAAATTTTGAATTGCATCTCAACCACAACTGATAGAATAAGCAAAAGGTTTGACTTTTCTGCTCCATTCCAACATCAAAACAAATAGGGCTGTATGGGTTTTCCAACTGGTCCTCCCAGCACAACATGAGATTACTGCCCATTCAGCTTTAGGATGAGATAGACATCATCATCCTCTGGTAGGGGAGTGCTATAAATGATTGAGGAAGGGAACTTATGACAATGAAAAGCCCGCACAGGTAAATAGGAAAGTGATGTTAACAGGTACACGGGGAAAAAAAATGTAACCAGATTCTATCCAAGGTTAATTGTATTTTTTCTAAAATAAACGAAACATATACCTGAGTCTAACGTTCCAAACAAGTTAAAACTGATACACATTTGACCTGCATATAGTGGCTTTTTTAACAACACATCACGGGGGGTATACAGGTGTGAAAGAGGAGATAATGAGGATAAAAAAATGCAAGTTGATCCCAAAGAAACAGGTTCATCTTGGCGTTTTGTGGTGCTATCCGTCATTGACAATATCTGAACACTCTGTCTTACCTTATAATGTTTTTACTATTTATTTGTGGTCTAGTTGTGAAATTGTATTCATGCTAGGGCCCCCTTGGCTGGTATAAAGAAGCATTTCTAAAGAGGAGAAAACAACAAGGTGGCAATGCACATAACGTTGGACATTTACATTCAGCTGAAACCTGAAGTTTGTTTTAATAATACAGAGAGAGGTGCCTGATGTAGCACATGTGTACCTGTCTTTGAATGTCATGTGTTTTAAAAAGATGGAAGCTGCACAGGTTATATGGTTTCTTCATTGAGTTCTTTTGCATTTTCAGTTGTGTACCATTAATTCAGATACCACCATGTATTACAATCAACCCTGTTTGATTACTTTCCATTTGTGCCATAGGATTTTGTCACTCTTGCTGAAAATTTCAAGACGTTTTACTCCAGACTCATTCTTTTTTTTTCCCCCCTCAGATTTATTTACTACCTTTAGAAGTAGAAAAGTCCAATTTCAATCATATTAGAAATAGCTCATTTTAGACAAGTACGTGCTGCTCTGCTTACAAAACATATATGAGTGGAATATGCAATTACCACAACTCAGTTTCCTGCCACAGAAACATTTCAGCATTATAGCATTACAGAAATAGAATGACATGCATAATGAAAGATTTCAAGATTCACCCAAGGCATTTATTCTCTTCACCTTAATGTTCTCAGCAGTAGCAGAGTATCCATTAAAAGGTATGATGAATTATGGTTGCTTAGCAACCACGGGGAGCTTGTAACAGCACCAAAGAATGAAATGGCTGGTTGATAAAATGAATTTTCTCTGAGCATTAGCCTGTTGAAACTGCCTTTTCTTGTGGAACATAAAGTGCATTTATTTGTCTCATGCATTTTTTATTAGAAAATTATTTGAGTTCCAGGGACTTGAATCGTTTTGCTACAGGAGATATTTGATTTTAATGTGTTGTACTAAAATAAGTAATAAAAGACATTTTCTTCAAAGTAAAGACACCAAGCAAACCTGGGTAGCTCCTTTTGAAGTTGGGAATAAAATCTTATATAAGGTATGCCATTACTCATTTCTAATTAAGAGTGGCATTTACTAAGACTTAAACTTTGGTTTTACCTTTGAAGGAAAGTTTGAGACAGTTAGCCAATGGGTGAATAAAAGGAGAGGTTTGACATGGATCTCTTGGATTCATCATGAGTGAAATAAGCTTTCCTTCTCTCCCCAGATGGTATGGTAGCCATGTCTGAGGTCAGAAGTGGTTGCACATTCATACCTGGCATTCACTACTTGTTTCTGTGCTGAAAATGCATTCATCATAGGCTTCCATCCAACAGTGAGGGGGTGTTTCATTTTTGAATGACACTTTCCAGACATTCAACAGCAGTCAGTATTGGATGAGCATTTTTGGCAGAAAAGGTTTTTCTTGAAAATGCCAGAGCAGTGAAGCTAGAGTTGAGGCAAAGGGAATCTATCAGTTGTAATCAATCTTTTATTGCCAATATTTTCTGAGAATCAGGTCTGTATGGTCAGGACATGAGACAAGGGAGATCAAAAGAGAATGAGACGTGCCCACTCTAGAATATCCAGAACATCTATCTGGATCTACAAAATCAAATCTTAGGCTTCTACATAGCATTATTTAGACAAGAACTTATTTTTTGTTTGTTTTGTAGCCCATAAAAATGCCCAAATGATTAGTTATTATTAGTTAGTAGTCTTTTAGTCTTTGTTGTGAAACTCAAGACAGTGTCATAATTGTTCTCATACAATGCAATAAAGATCTTCTAAAAGGCTTCAGACCTTACTTTACTGTTAAAAACAGTTCTGTTGACTCCTATGTGAACACCTGGGTGAGAAATGACTCTAACCCTGCTCCTGCAGGGTGAATCAGTAGATAATGATCTGCTGAAAATATTCTGGGCTCTATGTGAGTCCCTGATGTATCCTGGAGTCACTGTTGACTTTTCTGACAGCACAAACAAGGTTGTGTGGGTGCAGATTGCATGGTGAGTCCAAGTGACAGCTGAGAGGAATGGTTGGGAAACCAGGGATGTGGAGATGTCCTTCTTGTCATAGAAGTACATCTCAGATTCTGGACTTGAAATCAGAGTAAGAAAGCAAGTTTAAAAATCAGGATGAGATACTATGACTCATTCATGTCCTACCTACCTGTCAGGAAAGAATCAGAGTGAGACAGCATTGAAAAAACTGAAGGGTCTTGCAGTGAGCTGCCTTGTCATGGAAATTTTCGACCTGCATTTCTGTCTCCAGATGGGTTGTGGTGATGCTGCTGAGAGCACTGCTATCAACTGCTCTTAGGAAAGCACAGGACTATTGCAGTTAACATGATAGCAAATGTTGTCAGCCTAACAGAAAACAGATTTTACTTACGCTGACAGTGTGGCAACATTTTTTACAGAACATTTTTTACTGCAAATGAAATGCCCTGGGAGACACATACCTAAAGGCAATGATAACCTTCTTGGGCTAAAATATAATTTCACTCAAGTGAAAAAGAAAGGAAACTGATATTAAGTGGAAGATCTTGCCTCTTTAAAGTACGTGCTAATAAATCAAACATTAAAAAGTGAAACTCCGGTCATCTACAAAGGTGAAAATTAAAATTCCAGAGAGAGAGCTTGACTGATTTGTTTAACAAAGAATTTAATACAGCAGAATCCCACTTGAACATAAAACTATTACACTCACAGTAATCCTGTCTAGCTGTTGGGAGATCCAAATTAAAACTCTCACTGATATTTGCTTAAATCTCATAAATTGCACAGAATTAGAGCATATTGAAGTTGTGTATTTACTGTGATCTCACTGTCTAATAGGTTTTTAACAATTTAAAATGATGACTGAAAATATGTATTTTTCCCCTCAGATGATTCAAGTAGTGTATATTTTATTCCTGTATTGTAATTTAATACCCTCTTGTTTATTAACTTACTAGTGTCAACATGACAAGGCTGTATTGAATGCAAACTAAATGTTCCATTTAAACAGATAATTTATTTTCTTATTAGTATTAAGGTGTTGTGAGGAGATTATTCAGTTGGAGATGGTGGATTAATAATGCTGCTTCTCAAGGAGCTATTTTCATGCTCATTTACTATAGTCTATTGTTTCCATTCATATGTATGGAAGAACAGATGTTTGTTTCTTTTCCACTTGTGATTCCAATGATTTAGTGGCAATATTACTTACTGTATTCTGTTCCACTACTCCCTATCCTCTGGAGGACTTAGTTTATGGATTTTTTTGGTATGAAAATCTCAAAATTGTATGAACACATGAAATTCATAGCGGTTTAGGAGATGAATGGCAGTCCTACAGAACATCTCAAATGGCTGGCAAGTGTTAAAAAATTAGAATCTGTGAACTCTTTTCTCCAGACCAGATGCACTTATGTATTCCATGTTTTTAGGCTGGGTGGGCAAATAGAGGTTTTAAATTTGTTCTTGTCAGTAAGATTCTCCACATGTTAATTAGTAACCTCGCATGGCCACTACTTTTTCCAGGGTTTGATAGGATGTTAAAAATAATCTTGGCATTCATGATGCAGTCTTTCTTTGTGAGGCACTGATCTAATAAAACAAGAATGTGCACACACCCACTTAAGAAGTAATCATTACTCATGCTTTGTAGAAAAAGGTAGAGTTCCAGGTCTGCAGTTCTTGCTCACAGCTACATTATATAAGGAATTAGATTAGTGTAATTTATGAAAATGTACAGTTGTGCCAACTGGAGAACATAGAGTCAATCCTGTCTGCTGTTGCACATCAGCAAGAATTATTGAACAAGGAACCAGCCACTGTTGCAAAGCTCCAGTTGCTATAAAACAGTGAGCAAAATTAAAGCAGTAGACAAGGCTTATTTTCTGAAATGCCCAGACTCAAATAGCACAAAAAAAGGACTGAAAGTGTACATTTGTATATGAATATAGCAGTAACAACAAAACTGTTGCAGTGCTCTGGTTATGGCCCTCTTCCAAAAGAACTTGTTATATCAGAGCAACATGGCTGATGCATTTTTTGCATGAATATAATAAAAACGGGGTGTGATTTGACCAAACACACTGACATAACTACTGCATACATTTATGTGAATCTGTCAAATGTGAAGCATGTTGCATAAGAGCACTCTATTTCTTAGAGGTGCCTGAATAAATAATGCACACAAGCCTCCTCAGAAACAAAGTCAATAACAAGCTGTCTGGCTACATGCACTTTTTATATGACTTCTGGTTAACTCAAAAGCCCCAAATATGATATACAGAGCTCTGGAATATGGTGTGGGTTTGAGATATTCTCTGGGGAACCTTTATCTGCATATAGGGTCTTTTTTAATATGTGACAGTTTTATATCAAGGATAATGATCTTTATATAATAAGTAATCTAAATACAGTCAAACTCATCATGAGTGAACATGGTTTATTTGGTTGAACTGTTTCATAGATCAAATTTCCTTTATTTCAAATGCCTTTTCATAGATCAAATTTTTTAGTATCTACATTAAAAAGGATATTATTGCTGTTTTCTGACATGTATCTATGATAAAAGTGGAAGGCACATCACTCTGGTTTTTCTCTTGACACATGCTACAGTCTGTTGGGCATGTCACAGCCAAGAAAACCACCTTGTGATATTCTTTTCTCTTTGCACAGACATGCCAAGCAATGCTGCATTGTTGTATTACCATCTAGCAAACATTGGGAAATTCAACGTAGTGATCAGAGGGGCTGTGAATACTATTTGGTAATGAATGCATTTTTATTATTGTTACTAGTAAATGAAGAATCCTCTGAAATTTCTGTCCAGCACAATTTTTAAAAACATATATGCTGATCAAGGGTCTTAATACCTCCAGTTTTAGTCCAAGACATATTTTTCTCCTATCATCTTTACAATTGCTATTTAGGTTTATGCCAAGTCCTTTAAATGTTGCATAAAAAGATTAGTTTCAATTTAGCCATCAGAGGGAGACATATGGTAGATAAAAATGCTTAAACAAAATCTCAAGCCTGGTTCAGAGTATGGTTTAAAAACTGACATAGTGGCCTGCAGCAGAGGTACAGGAAAAAAATGCCCACATCAAGTTTTGAAAAACAGCTATCCCAAGACATAGAAAGTAGCTGTGGATGGCATAAGTTTAACATCCATTTACTTACTGAGATATTTCATTTTCTTTTAAAATAGAACTGGATTTTCATTTTTCAACTTAATATCAATCTGTATATGTTGTATATCTATTTTGTGCATACAGTAACAATTATTTATGCAAGTTTCTTAGTTGCCCAAACAGTTAAATGTGTCATTTTAGGTGGATGGTCATCCAGCTATGAGGAAATGTAAATCATAGTATTCACCTGCACTTGTTCACATACATGCAGAGTACGAGAGTATCATAGTCAAACGTGAATTTACACATTTAATGATAGAATTGAATCCTGCCTTCATAGTGACATTACAGTCAACAATGATGTGTGTAAATATCTGAGAGGCAATATGAGTCCTTGGGTGCTAATAGAGAAGATCAAGCGAAAATCTGTCATTTTCAGTTAAAGATGGAAAAATCATAATGAAGAGCATTTAGGGATAATATGAAAATGGGAATATGAGGTTTTTCATGCTGGATTTCCCATCCCTGAAATTTCAAGTTTCCAAGCGTATGCAATCTGCAAAGCTACTCTTAGTTGAAAAATTATGTTAAGATGTTTTCAGAAGAGGTGTTTATCTCCATCTTTAACCTTACTGCCTACTGCACTAGGTACAGAATGGGGACATGATGTCTCTGGTGAACTACTGAAGGATCCTTCAGAGAAGTTCTCAGGCTTCTGTAGCATTTCTGTGAAATTCACATAGTTCCTCTGACAGGGTTACAGTCCAAACTTCAGACAGGTTAAAGTGATTGATGAAAGAAAAGATTGGATTAAGGACTTAATGTCTGTCAGAGCAAGCTACTACAAGGACTTCTAGGTTGTGAATCAAACCCCATTAAAATACTTGGAAAGGCTTGCAATGCTTCTGATAGATTTTGGGAAGTACTTTGTTATGCATAGAAGTGCTCTTATCTTCGTTTTTACATTTGCTTGAGAAATTTCTGTCTGTTCCTCTGTTACTCTGTCTGAAACGGGGGGAAAGATGTTTATCGGCATTGCAATGTGGCTTGGTAAGTGTCTGCAGTAAAATAGGGTGCAGTAAAATAGAGTGGTGGGATTAAAAATGTACGTATTAAAAATGTATGTAAAAAGTCTTTTGTACTTAAAAGTCCTGTATTATGGATCCCTTGTCCAAATAAATTATCTGCTTTATCTTTCTCATTGTGAAGTTAATGCATTTTCTTAACCTTATACCTGTTTGTTGTGTGAAAGAAAGCAGAAGCTGTTTAGCTTCTGTATTCTTCTTCTGTGCAGAATTTGAGTTGAAAAATTACATTTACTGTATCTGAGTAGAGGAAAAAAGCCCACACCACCAAACAATACAGACACTATTGAAAAAACCCATAAATTTGTTTGGGTCTCTGATTCCCAAGTCTTAATCAGGGATTTCTCATCTTCGTTCATTGTCAGTTTTTCCAGAGCAGATTGAGATAAATGTCTTTCTGACCCAGCAATTGCAGATGCATATTCCACTTGGAGGAGGTGGTGCTAAGTCTCTGTTAGATAAACAGAGTATAAAGGGCCAAAATTTTCACCTATGTAGAGAAGGGGCTATAAAACCATGCAAGAATTTGTGCTCTGTCTTTGTGGATCTGCACACTGCTATGTCCTGGTTACAGGTTTATAGTAGCAGCAGGAAGGAGCATGTGGTAGTAAAAATGCTTGGGAAACATGCTCATGTAGGTGATCCATCAAACTTCATGAAGGAGAGTAGCACAGTGGTGGCCTGTGGGGGAGCACTCTGAGCAGCCAGAGGCTGTCCAAAAATCTGTCCTGTAATGCTGAGACTCATTTCCAATGTCAGGAGATGTTGTGTTGGAGTATCTTTTTACATAATTGGTCATACATATGTTTGCTGGAGGAAGTAAACTACTCTCAGGACTAGTTGCAATTCGTTAGTCCTGGAGTCCTTAATATTAGATTTTCTCTGGATGGTAGCATTTCCCTGTACTCCAGAAAGGTACAATAAGGAACATTCATAGTCTGTTGTTCTTTGATTTAGCTTTATTGAAAATTTAGTAACACAGGTTTTATGGCAGATGAGGATGGACAGGTATTTACTCTCTTTGCTTCCTTTTCATTTAACTGAAGAGTTTTCAACCTCATTCCATAGCAGAACTTTTACTTTGGCATCAGAATCAGTTGTTATTTATTGTCATGGTTGATGGGAGGCATTTGTGCAGTGAGCCAGATTGTTGGCTATTTTGCCACTGAATTCCTGCTGTGAATAAATATATTTTTGTGAGGATTTTACAACTTCCATGGTAAGACCTGCACCCTTCAGTCCTTGTATGGATTTACAAGCCCTCTAAATCATCCACACCTGGCTGGAGGAACAGCCACAGACTCATTTGCAAAATCTGGACATAAGCAGAGTGCCAAGTGGAAAGTTTGTTTTGCTGAAATTGTATCTGGATGTGGCAGCGCAGTTAGACAAATTTTGGCTAGTGTTCCTGCCAGACAGAGACTGATGTGATTTACACTGCTTTCATTGTTCTAAATGTAACCTGGCCAGGAAGTTGTGTGCCATGTCTTGAATAGGTGAAAATTCCCATTATGTGCTCTTGAGCTTGTGTTGACCACTACTAGTTTGTTCTGTTCTGTAGCAATTTATGCTTATGAAGTATTAAAAGTACTGCCTTGACTCGGGATAGTTCAAGGATTCTTTGTGAGATGCAATTTCACAGCAATGTAAAAGACCTGGGGTTTGTTCCAAAACATACACATCAACTGGATCTAACTAGAACAAGAAAAATATTTTCTGCTGGCATTTCTAATAGAGATTCTGTCGTTTTTGAAAGTTTTAAAGCATATTTTCATGACTTTTTGAAGACTTCTGTGTTGGTAACTTGATTTCTTTGTTAGCATGTACAAGTGTTCATTTATTCTTTTGGCATCCTTATTTTACCATTTGCCTCTGTGGAGGAAAAGCTTGTTAAAATACAACAGTGAAATGTTAACTAAGAGTTAGATGATCATATTTAAGGTTATATTTTCTGGTTCTCACCGCATGCTTACTTGGGATTAAATTGTCAGTGGGATATTTTGATTCTACCCATCCCTGTTGGCTGATCTGAGAGCTCCATTTTGTGCAAAATGGCATTTTTTAACTTGCAATTAAAAAAAATCCCCCGATCTTTTGTAAGTTTGACTATATGTTCACCCCTTTCTTTCAGTATTTATAGGAACCTGTCATCTTCCTGAAGGGGATTTCTTGCAAATTAAAGAAGAAATAGCCTGTAGAGATTCTGCAGTAAAAACAGGAAGAGAAATCAACTTATAACATTAGTACTGCTAACTACACTATTCAAAGCAATTCACATCACCTTATTCTTTTGTTTGCAGGCATTCTTATTTCCAAAGGACTTCTACCTCTAATGATAAAAGCGAGATTGATTAGAGAGAGGCACAACTTCTCCCATTTCAGACTGCAAACACAAAATTAAGCTTGTAAACCTACAGACTTGGCCTTTTGAATATCTGGCCCTAAATGTTTCACAGCCCTTATGGAATGCACACTTCTAATTGAATTACAGAGAGAGGCTAACATGTTATTGTGTTGTCTTCTGTAGGGTTCATAATAATTCTTATCATGTATTTCCAGAAGACATTTTATTTTATTCTTGGCGTTACAGACAAGCCTTTAATGTATTTAATCTTGAAGGGCTCCTTGTGTAAGAGCTACTTGCTCAAGCAAGGGCTCTTCAGATGGGTAAAGACAAATCACTTGGAGCTTATTTCTGACATTTGAGCACAATACTGTGCAAGAAGAAAATACAAGGGGAAATAGCTGTGCAGTGGTGCTGGTCCCAGCAGCTCACAGTGCACTTTCCAAAGTCTTTTTATGGAAACACAGAACCATGGTGGTGCTGGACCCCGTAGCATTTGTGTCTGTCCAGGTACTGTCTTTACTAGGCAGCACCTAGGTCAAGGGAACAGCATGATCACCTATGCCTCTTCCAACCCATCTTTGTCAGCCTGTGCATGGCCCCAGAGGGAAAGAGAGCAATGCCTGTGCCTCCCTAGATGATGGGACTGTGATCCTGCCTTTCCCTGTGTGGTTGTGAGTCTTGACATACACTTCCCATGCTCTGTGGCCAAGCAATGCTCACACCAGGCAGCAGTGAAAAAGGGCATGAGGCACCAGGCTTGGGCAGCCCCTTCTGAATGACTGTGTGTGCATTAGCTGAGCAGGGGTCTGGGCACAGTACCCTGTTTAATACAGGGAGCCTTTGGGACAGATGCAGTAACATTGCAGAGGAGCATTAATATGTAGGGTGCTGAATATCATGAATAAACTGTTCAGTGTTCAATGGGTATTAATTAAAAGCATATGTGAAAGTAAAAGCATTCTGTAGCTGCATATTGATAGGTCTGAGCTGCACTTAAGCTACTTAAGTAGTAACTAGCAGTGGTGTGTATAGTATAGTAAAAGATTTGCATAACACAAACATTCTGAGTATCAAGTTGTGGCCCATATACCTCTTGTGATATCATCATTGCTAATCTTATGGCTTAGTGCTGCATGCCTGACAAGCTACTTATACATTATAATATACTGTTATTACACAAGCACTCGTGCAGAGTAACCATAGTTACACACACAGAACACTACTTTTGCTTAAAGCAAACACAAATATAATCATTGGGGTCAGTACTGGAACTTTGTAGGTTAAGAGTTTGCTGCCAGCAGTGAATAAAAAGAATGGATCTAGCAGTTGAAAGTAAACTTCACTCACCCTTTTATGTAGATTGAAACATACTACTAAAGAAAATTAGTAGTGATTTTTTATAATTTTGATATGATCATGTTGAGTCATCACCATTTTTTTTAGAGAACCTAAAAAAAAAATCTCTAGTACCAGCGTTATAATCTCAGTAGAGTAGCTTGACAGTCCATTCTAATGCATTTTAGCCAACTTATAAATAATTTTCTGGAGGCTTATGATTTATTACTGCTGTAATGAACTTCAGAGGCATCAATACATTAGTATCCACTTTGAAAAAAAGCCATTGTCAAGTCCTATTGGAATGATGATCAGTTTACTATTGTTATTAATGACCCCGATCAACTCTTTGAATCCATAGATAACCCTGTTAGATGACAGAGGCCTTCCATTTGGGAAAAAATCAATGCATATGTAAAATAAAATTATGTGGCTTTCTGGACCTTTTATCAGTGCCTATGTGTGGCAGTTTTCACCTGGTGTCTAACCAAACCTCCAGGCTCCCCCTTTCCCAGAGGAAAAGGTGAAGAGGCAAAAAAAACAGCTGAGAGATAATGGCAAAACAAACTCAGAGTAGCTAAATACTTAAATTTATTACTAATAAGATAAGAACTAAAACTAAAAAGTAAGAAATAAATCAGTCTTAGAACTCTTGCCCCCACTCTTCCCTCTTTCCAGCTGTTCGAGGGAGCAGGGAATGGGGGCTTGCAGTCAGTTGTTGTTGCTGCCATTGCTCTTGTCCTGTGGGTCATCCATGGGGTGCAGTCGGGTCTCTGCACCCTGATGGTCTCTGTGGGCTGCAGGGGTGCAGCTGCTCCACCATAGTCCTCACCACAGTCTGCAGGGGGGCCACAGCTCTGAGTCTTTCCCCTGCTCCCATAGGGTCCCTGCCATGGGAGACAGTCCTTGATAGACTTCTTCAATGTGAGTCCACCCCCTGGGCAACACTTCTACCAGGAGGAGAAACCTGCTCCAGCGTGGATCTCCTTCTTCACCAGTCATGGCCGCAAGTCTCTTCCAGGATCTTGCTCCATCCTGAGCCTCCCACAGGGCAACAGCTCCTTCAGGCATCCACCTGCTCCTCCATGGGCTGCAGGGGTGGTGGGGGGAATAGCTTTTAGTCCTTCCCCACCCCCTGCTCCAGCATGGGGTCCCTCCTTCCCCTCCTCCTACTCCAACCTTGGTCTCTCTCACTCTGCGTTGTTATCCCATGGCTGGCATTTTCAACTGCACCACACTCCTAAATTCTTAAATATGTTATCACAGAGGCGTGACTGTGATTCTTAATTGGCTCAACTTTGACCACCAGCAGGAAGTCCCTCCTGGATGTGACTGTCATTGGCTCCACAGGACAGGAGAAGCTTCTAGCAGCTTCTAACAGAAACCATCCTGGAAGCCCCCCTTCTACTAAAATTCAGCTACAGAAACCTATGATGCTATGTTCCTGTTGTCTGTGAAAATTCAGAACTACTTGTAATTTCATCAGAGCTGGGATTATTTAGGAGTAGGAATCCCTCCAATCATTTTAAATTCCAAACTAGGTAATGTCATAGTTTTAGGAGAGACTGCTTGTTGCTTTTTTACCTAAAGACCTTCCAGGTGTGGATATACACTGGCTACTTAATAGACATGTGATATCTCAAATGGAACTCTTATTACTGTATCCTTTTATTTTATTTCTGTGGTGGAAGGAGTCTGTAATACAGGGAAGTATATATTACAGACCAAGGGTTGATTATCAAGTTTCTGAATATAATGTTTTTTCTCTTTCTTTTTGAAACAGAAAATAGACCTCAGTGACTTGACCAAAATAGTAATTACCATGTTAGGGTTTTTTCTAGTGTTCAGAGATGTCAGAAATTTGACCTTTGAGGCTTTTAAATCTGACCTTGTTGCTTCTTTCCATTCATTAAGCTATAACCTTTGCTCTCTTGTCATAAAAGATAAATGAAGATTCATACAATCTTTATTTAAGGAAGATTTATTGTTTACATTCATGTAGATTAAGTAGAAGCAAACCAATTATTTATTGTGCCAATCATGTCTTCTTGAACTTTAAGTTAGTTATCACAGGTCTGTAATTACCATTTCCAAATGTGCATTGCAAACTCAAAGCATAAATAGATTTTTTAGATGTCTTTGAAGATGTTATTGTATATGAATGTGGAAGATTGTTTCTAAACTCTCATGTAATGATCTAGGGAAATAAATTTCAAAACTAAATAGTAAAAATATAGTCTTCATATGCATAATATTGTCTCTAAGTGATTCTTTTGTTCAGTATTTTCTTCTCTGGAAGCAAATGATAGAAAGAATTCTAAAGAAGACAAATTAAAACGTAAAGAAATTTTATCTATCTAGAATTTGTTCAAATTCATCTTTTTACTCAAATAGCCATTGATGAAGAAATGGCATGACCGTCATGGAAAGAATTTGTACAGCAAGGTAGTAACTTGGTTTTTGTGACTGGGTTTAGTTTCCTTTTCACTTTTGTTAGTGTATCCGTCTGAAAGGAATTTGCTTGAAATTGCATGTTTAATGCTAAATTATAACTAACACTGTGGATTCACAAAGTGAAAAGGAGGAAAGGATGCAAGAATACCCTCCAGCATATGTGTGCTACTGCATCCCCTGAGGTCTGGCTGAATCCTGCACACATGTTTTTTCATATGTCTCAAGAGGAGGGTGTATTGCACCCCCAGGAGCAATCACCTCTCTCCTTGCTTCAGGCATGACAGTGCCAGAGGCAGACATAGTTCTTCTGGAAATGTGTGAAGTCTCTTGATATTCCACCATTCATTTGAACCACGACCTGTAGTTGCTTACTTCACTGTGAAGCTTGGTGGTAATCAGAACATACAGTTTCACTTCGAGCATCTAAAGTGTCCTGTAATGTGCTAGTGTGAAACATATGCAAAACACAATCTTCCAAAGAGGCAGAAAAATCAGCCTTCAATGTAAAAGACAATGAGAATAGTCCTGCTTCTAAACAGAATTCTGGAGATAGACACCAGTGTCAGCAGCTTGGAGTCCAAAGCAGGAGGCTTGATTTTGCAGAATATTTTAAATTAATATTAAGGCTAATATACATATAGAACTGCAAATCAATGGGTATGTTTAAATGTGAGTTATGTTGGGGGATCATCCTGATATGTTGTAACATAGCAATTCATACATTTCTCATCCTGACTTTTTGAGTCGTTGGGAGCCAAAGTATAGCTTAGCTCCTTGATTCATATGCAGTTGAGTGAGGCTTTGCTTCTTAAGCATGTCAGATGAGATCAACTTTTGCAAATGCTCACAAGTTAACAAGCCAGACCTGCCATCTCAGAGCTCCATTGGAAAATAACCCAAAGCCATGTGTCATGTATCCACACCTCTGAGAAAGACACATGGATAGATTGTTGAGGTCAGCCTACACACTGCAATTTGGGAGGAACAAATTAGGTAACAGTAGGATAGCAATTAGGTATGGCTGCTTCATTCGGCAGTTTTAGAAGGCTAAGTAATGTGGCCCTCATTTCAGTGAACATCTGCTCCATAAATTAAATAGTTTTCAGGAGTTACCACAGAAATTGAAAGGTATATTCTAGTTCCACTTAGTGTATTTTATACTGTTATTCCTAGGGTAAGTTGGAGCGAAACTATAAGAAATTCTCTCTTTAAAATGTAGTTATATCATACCTGCTGAATTCTTCATTAAAGTCTAATTTAGTTATCAAACGTTTTATTAAACATATTATTATTTCCTTACATTTAGAATGGGATATATTTGAATCCTCTCTCATCTATCCATCAGTATATGATGTTCTATACATAACTTGTTTTTAAATATTCTCTTGTATTGATGATCTTAATTTAATTGCATGAAGTACTAGAACATATTTATTTCTCCCATAGGAAACACTGTAACTTTGTTGTTGGAAGAATTGAATTCATAGAATGTAGATTTAAAGTACTTTTTGTTCTGTTTCTTTAAGAAATGCATTTATTTCTCTGTGTGGGAGAGTGCTTTGCATGTCACCAATAGTTATGAAAACGAAATGTCCGCATAATATGCAAATAACTCATTAAAGCTGCTATTTCTAAATATATAGGAAAACTATAGCCCTGGTTTTTCAGTGTCAAAGAAAAAAAAAAAAAAGCTTGTTTTTTTTCTGTTCCTGAATCAGAATCTATAGGCTGAAACCCATCACAGACTACTCTAAAGTATCATTCTCAGATGCAGGGCTACCTCGTTTCATCTTTTTGCAGCTTCTATTTGTTCCTGCCAGGCGAAGCAAAGGATTTCCTGTTGTACTTTCTACAATATTAATTGCAGCATTTGGATTTGCTAGAGGCAGTAAAAGGAAGATGTCTCTTGTTAAATTGTTGACAGTAAAACCAGAACAGTTTCTTTAAAGTCGGTAAAGATTTTCACAGAAGTTGCCAGCTACAGTAGTCCAGTCAGACTTTAAAGATTATCACATGTGACAACCACTGAGTAACTGTAGAAATTACATATACCTCTGCATTAAGTGGTGCTCTGATGATTCAGAATATTAATCTACACATTCCAAAATTTCAGTCTTAGAATACGAACATAATATTAATGTCAGTACATAACATGGAATGATGTGTAGTGGAAAAAAGGGTTAAAAGCAAAATAATTAGTAAATGAGATAAAGATGAAAAGCATGACTTGTATGTTGGCACAACTACATGCCTAAATTTCAGTTGGGGAATTTAAAATTGTCCAGTGAATTTTAACACCTTGTACTGTTCTTATTTGCCCTTTGAACATCTTTATTTTTGCTGGTCCTGAAATTACAGAATTAACTGAAAGCTGACAAACTTGAGCATCACACTGATGTCATTCAAAAGTATTCTAGTGTAATCACTTTGCTAAGTTTATATACAAATATATTAGGATTAATGGGTTACGAATCTTCTGTTATCTTTTTCTAAAATTAAGGAAAGATTTTGGATGCAAGGACAGCTTGCCAAGGTCCAAACTGAAACAGATAGAGGATATTGGGCCTCCCTGCAGAAGGATGAACGCACTACTTTTTTGTTTCTTTTCATAATATTGTTTTTTTTCTTTTTGTCATACTTCCTAACTAGCAGTGGTAGTTACTTACATGCAAGATATTTTTCATTAAAATGTAAGACTTAGCATCTGTTATGTTAAACACTGCAATGTGTAGTTATTTTTCAGGACATTATAATACCGTTGATAGAGTATGATATGGAGCAATGTTTATCGTGTGTCAGTAGTTTTCAGACTAAATTATCTCAGCAATACTTTTAGGACATAGAAGTGTTTCTTGGTTCTGAACAGGGATTTGAGAGCTTTTTTGTTTGCATATGTCAGCCCTTATCTCTTTTTCTTTTTGCTGGAATGGGATTGATTTAGGTGGCAGAGGTTGGTAATTCATCTAGAATTCATTAAAGAATTTCATAGCAAAATGGTGCCCCACTTACTTTCCTGTGGTTTTGTTGGGTGTACAGTGCTGCCAGAAGTAAAATTTAATAATGTAAAAATATTAATTGGAGTTATTATGGAGATCATATTCACCATATGCCCATATGTTTAAAAAAAACCCCACACTGGTGTTTACTCAACTATGAGAATAAAAGAAGTCCCCTTCAGGTACCAGAAAGGTCAAACATACCATGTGCATGTGCACTGTGCAAAAGCAGCTCAGAATTTTCAATATAAAACTCTAAATTCTCTACATTTAAATATATTTTTTGAAGTTTTAAATACTTTTCTCTAAATATTGCAGACATAGGAGTTAAAATTCTTTAAAATTGACTTTATAAAAACTTAGAAGTAATTAAATGCATGGTTTGATTTTAAATTTTCCATAATGGGATGTAGTTTTTACAGTTTTACAGAAGGACAATTCAAGACACTTACTTTTCTCTAACACATCCATATTTTACATTCATCTTGGTACAGTTCTTCTTAGAAACCTAGAATGTAAATGCAATTCCAATGCATTACATACACAACTTTTTTATAGTTAATGATTAAGGTTGACAGAAGTATCTAGGCATGTTTTTCTTTTATTCTCATGTCTTCTTAAAACACAAAACAACCAAGCCAAGACTTTTTTTATGAATATACGTTCAAGTGTAGTAACAGATCTTTAAATTTGTTGAAATGCCTCTGTCAGTCGAATGCATCATGTTTCCTTTATTCTTCAGAGAAGGAGGACACTTGTAAACTCATTCAATTTCTCATCTGTAAACACCACTGGGACCCTATTTTGGCCTTACATTCATGAGGATACTTAAAATGACAATTTCACTTACTGTAAATTACACTATACATATGTATCTTGTTTGTCTGAAAATCACTGTTCTTCTTGACTACCAGAAAGGGTATTTTCATATTGAAAATAGGAGAAGGAAGGATAATTGAAGGAACTTGACCTATCTAGTTCCCTTACTCATACCCTCCTCTTTCAAAATGAAATGTACAAGAGGCAAATGCATATGCTGAAGTTGAATTTTTTTGTTTTGTTTTTTTTTTTCTTTCCATATGCTTCTAATTTTCTTATTTCACTAGTTGTAATGCATCCTTCATCATTCCTTCATTAGTTATTCGGATTCATTAGTCCCGAGATCTATGTACTAAACCTGGGAAGATAATTATGAAAATTGCCCATGTAAATTGGGTAAAGGCACACATAAATTACCAGTTAGAAGCTTAGCTAGTAGTTTGCTTGCATATTTACCTGAATTGCATTCGTAATTGCAGTAATTATGTGAACAGTCATGGATGCAGTTTTGCACACACAGCAATTACATTTCAAAATTTCTTCCTGAATTGACTAAAATCATTATTTTGCTGAGAAAAGTATACGACAATAAGGTACTTACTTACAAAATTAATAATTATTAGTACAGGATGGTCCTACTCTAGGATAGTATCAAAACTTAAAAGAGCTGTAGTAACACTATAAAAAGTTACACACTGGTTGAATGGTACACTAGTATGAAGAGCTCACCCAGTATGAAGGCAGCCTCTGGCACATGAGCAAGACAAAATAGTGTGGATACATCCTTGTGTTATTTGGGCTGTTCCTCTGTCATGTCATTTTGAGATTATGCGAATCCTAACCTTTCTAAAGATTAACTATTCTCTTCTGTAGCATCTGAGTACTTGCCTGGGCAGGGTATCTCCCAAGGTTACCTTCTGGCAGTGTAAAAGTATGGTATGTAGATCCCATCTTAGATTTGGGTTCACTCTATCCAATTACATTAATCTGGATTGGATTTGTTAATATATTGAAAATTAGAACCAGGCCTCTGTCTGTCAACAGGGCTGATGTATGGGCAGCAGAAGAGTTCTGGGTTTTCAGAACAACTTTTATGTGCTCACGAATGTGGAAAATGTAAGCAGATGTGTTTTGTGCTGTATGAATATTATTACTTATCACGTTTCATTACAGATAATAATACATTGGATAATCCAAATAACAGGTTAGACAGTCCCACATAGAAGTTAGAAGCATTTTAATATAACTAGACCCTCATCCAAGAAGAAAGATAAGGTGAAATCATCCTAGAGAACTTCTGATTTTCCTTAAAATGATGTAACTACTCATCTAGACTAAAGCATTTCAACACTTTGATGAGTTTGTCAGGCTTTGTTGAGCGAACACCAGGGCCATTTCTTTGAAAGGTTGTCTTCTCTCTAAACATCACCACTCTGAATCCACAGTGGTAGCAGCCTGAAGAATTGTTTAAAGCCGAGTTTTGCAGGATCTCATTAATCTGCTGTGTTACCTATGGATCTGTCTCTTTCTTCACCAAGACATCACTTCCAAAGCTGGAAAGTTCTTGTATTTCAGAGTTCCTTTCTTTTAGTGTCCTAAACTCATGTACTGCAAATTTCTTTATTTACTGTTTTTTCCCTTGCAGATAGCAATTGGTTCCTCCCTAGATTTCACTGTAAAATATTTCTGTGTTGTGGTGGATTTTATGCAAAATAGGTGATGTTCTTTGAGTTTTACTATGGTCTGTGTTAGGATATGCAAAACAAGCATTTTATCACAACACATTCTTACCAAAGACTCCAATATGTTTCTGTGGCATTCAGAAGTAATTCATTGTATATGTAGTCATAAAATATTGCTTTCTTAGCTGCTGGTTGCTGCTCAGCAATGTTGAAAGTACAAGTTTGTGAGGTTAAGGGAAAAGGGGAGTTTTCTCAGCCAAACCAAGGTTTTTGCTTTATTCTAAAGATTAATGGGACAATAAGAGGCTTCATGATCAAAAAGAAGAGACTGAATAATGAGTTCAAAAATGAATAAGAGGTTGTGATTGCCCAGAGTATTCCTTTTCAAGGGGTTATGGGGTTTGCTTTTTTTCTGTTGAGTTGTTTTGATAAGTTGATCAGGCTTTGTTAAGAAAGATATCCACATTTAGAAATATCAAACCAGGAAAATAAAGATGTATTCTTAAATTAAAAAGATGATTCCCAGTATTATCTTCTGTCTCATGCCAATATAATGGATATTAAGCAATATAAATTTACTAATTTTAATCTTTTGAGTCCGCTGAATATCTGTTCATCTTCTACATAGTTAAAAATAAAATAATTGAGATTTTTCTTGTTTCAGAATTATAATATTGGACTTGGCAAGCTGCAGATGGATAATTACACTGGAGATGTTAAATAGGTTTTAGAGATGAAATAGTAAATAATACAATACAGAAGAATGATGGACTTATTAGCATATCATTAAATTGCTTTTTCCCTGAGAGCCAAGCATATTTTTCATAGCTTACAAAAAGTGTCTTGCCTAGCAGTAACACATGTGCTTAACATTTAAAAAACCCACAATATTTGACACTGGCATTATATTGCAGGGAAAATTATGACAATAAAGATACAAATATCACTAAGTTTATCACTTGATAGCAAGATCATATGTATGAAAAACAATATTTTCTGAGTTAAACATTTTGCAGACCTTTTGTTTCAACTTCCATTACTCACTCTGAAAATTTAAAGGGCTGTAACACAGCAACAGAAAGATTTGGTAAAAGGTTCTTTCACTAATGTAATTTAAACCATCCAAATAATTTTTATTAGTCTAAATTACTTTTTTCATGAAGATTTTATATTCAATGGAAAGTAGAGTCATGTGGGATATGGTGTGTTTTTTTGAGGGCTACTGGTATCAGCCAGAAAAAATATGATCTTCTTTCTCAAAGAAAATTAACTTAGCCCAGAAACTCACAAAATGCACAAACAAAACCTGAATTACTTTGGTTTTCAGGTGAATGATGAGGGAGCTACAGGAAGGTTCATCTGGCTTAATACAACTGCTGTGTATGGAAGTGGAAGAGCTACCACAAGCCCCACTGTTCCTACCCAAGACTGAAATGGCTGACAAAGTAGTTTGCTTAAACAGAGGTGGAATTTATCAATGGCCCTTCAGGGCACTGAGCCAGCTGTCTGCCTAGTCCAGCTATTCCTAAACTTGCTCATGTTCAGAATTTGCTTATGATTAATTTCGTAGGGCATTTCCTTGCAGTCATAATGCCATTTGTAAACCACAACCCCAGATAGGACCCTATGGCTCAGGGAAATAAATTCAAGGATGTTCCACATCACAGTGCCCAAGAGGAAGAATATATACAATTGCAGACTATATCTACCTGTGTGACCCCAGTTGCAAAGATGCAACTTCATATCATGTTGTAATGGAAACAAAATCCATTCAATATTTGTGCAAACCAACAGGAATTACCACAAGCCTGTTGATAGGGGCAGTGAGATCAATAAAGCACATAGCAGACACAGGTTTTAGTCCTTTTTCTGCCTTCTAGGTGACAGACATCTTCATTTGAGATCATTCTGCCCTTTTTCTTATGTCTAGTGCCCACACAGGTGGACAGCACTGGAAAGACAATCACTCTCCCTTGCAAAAACTTTTTCCAGTGAAGTAGCATACTGTTCTACCTGATGTGCTGCAGAGTCCAGCTTTGAGAGAGAATTGGCCTTTCTTGGGAGCAAGATGAGATGCAGTTTAGATCCTATGCAGTTTTCCTGCAGAGTGAGAAAACACAAGACACCCCAATATGGCACCAATTTTTCAGGTGTCACAGCAGGTTTAGCATTAGTTCCTAACCAGAAGGAATTTTTTGACTCTTCCCACATGGACACTCTCTGCACTTAGGCATATCTTCTGTTACTGAACCTGAGGAACACGGCTTTTCAGATAAGATATTAAACACAATGAGCAGCAGAACCTTCCTTGTGGTAGGCAAGTGGAACAGTTATCAAGATAAAGAGGAATCACAAAAGGCACAGAAGGACACAGATTAGCTGGTCATGTATTTCAGGGTTTTTTTTATTTCATATATTTCACTTTTGAAAACCTTTTTGCTTTATAGGGAATGTTTCATAGGGTTTTTTTCCCCAGACTTGCCATCTAGAAGGAACAGACCATTCTTTGTTCTTCAATTTCAAATGGTGTCCACCATTTGAAAAGATGTAGACCTGGCTTCACCATAAACCAGAATTTGATTCTTTGAATGGAAATGCAGCATCTAGAGTTGAGCTCTTTCAAGAGGAGGCAAGAACTGAGAAACATGAAGAAATGTGATGTACAGTATGGAGTCACCAAGAATGATTCATAGTTAGAGCTCTTACATCTTCTCTGTCACCTTTCAGTACTTTTTCCTGTTGTATGGCATTAATGAGTGTATGTCTAGTAGCCTCTGCCTGAGCAGCCATCCTTTACAGAAACTAAGCTCATTAAAACAATACAAGAGTCTGAATGGACTAGAATTCAAAGGGTTACTTGGTCATTCAAGGCCTCAGCATCTTCCTTGAAGACTTTCACACCTCTCCAGTTACTAAATGACTGCATCTGTGCTTCATGAAGAATAAAACATTGGCATACCCAAAGCATTCCCATGGAATCAGTCTTAACATAATAAATACTGCAGTCAAGTCATATGCTGTTCTTTACTAAGCATAAACATTCTTAAATACCTTTGTGTAAACATATTCTAATTCTAATATTTCAAATTTATTTCAACTTAAACTCTAAATGCTGCACAATGTTTTGTAATATGTAATGTGATTAATATGTATATCTCATTGGAAATTTATTTATTTAAATGCAAAGTCCACCAGTCTTCTAAATATCAACGCTACCATATAAATTATTTGAAATATGTATGATGAAATTTGGAGGGAGATACACTGACATCACTGGGAAATAAAAAACTCTTCACGAACTACTTTCCTTGGCCTGCACTGTGCTCAGCACTCTCCGCTCTTGTGTGGCCAGATCTTCTCTTGGCAAATCCATTGGCAAATTTGCAATTCCTCTACTGAATGTGACAATGATTCAAGAAAAACTGTCTAGATTGTTTTGTTACTGTAAGGGAGTCCAATAGAAATTCCTCTACTTGGTGCTAGGGAGAGATGGGTGGTGTGATCAGGGTACCTTTGTGTGTGAAAGGAAGTGTAGCAAACATGTTACAGATAATAGTTCCATTGCCCAACTCACTGCAGGAAAATATTTTTATACTGTTGTTCTGAACATCACAGAAAAAGAAACAAAAGCAAAAATCAACAGAACAGAATAGAATGGAACACAATGGAGAGGAAGCCAACAAAGGTTACAGCAATCTCTTGCTGGCTACTCTGTTGTTAGTCAGCCACAGGAGCAAAACATTGCAAAGGCATCAGTAGCTGCCCACATCCCCCTTTTCCTTGTGCTGTACAAGCATAGCTTCCCACTGTTAACAGTATTCCCAAAGAAGTTTGTATTCCTAGACTTAATCATTTTGTGTCCTCTGGATGCCTCTATTTTTATTGTATTAAAGAAAGGGAGTCAATATTGTCTCTCTCGAGCATCTTTCTGACTTCATTTCTTTTGATGAAAAGCTGTTGATTCAGGTGTGTTTGAGTGAACCTGTGAGTATTCTTCTTACTCAAGAGTTCTTTAGCATCACTAAAATAAGTGTGAAATGCATGATTGTTTTCCTTATGCAAATAAGTGGCAAAAAAGAAAATTATTCTGTTGTTATTTGCAAAAAAGCAAATAATAGGGATAATATTGTTATCAGGAGATGTGTGCTAGAGTAGTTGCCTTGTACTTCCAAGGTTCCATTTGTCTGCTGTCAACCTATACCTGCTGTTAAGCATTAGACACTTTAAAAAAAAAGAGAAAAAGATAGCACAAATTATTCATCATTAATTCTTTAAAATGAGTCACTATTAAAAGCTTAATTGTTTGCTGAGAGGGTCCAAATTAGTGGACTTTGCAAGATCAAACGAAATTGAAGATATTTGTCCAAATTAAAATGGAAACATGCATCCGGAATATACCAAATGAACATTTATGCTCCTTTAATAATAATTTTATTATCTTCAGCTTCCAGGCCAGACTTTTAATTATGACCCTTTATATCAGTGAAAACCATGTATTCAGGATTAAAAACCTATTTCTTTAACTAGTCTAGTTAAAGACTGTGGTTTGATATATTCTATGCTACAACTTTTATAAAAATCAGAGAACACTTCTAATAACACTTTTCTAATTTCATGGTTCAGTGCACAGTCAGTAAAGATTTAAATAATTCAGAAAGAAAGCTTATTCTGTTTCTTTATTAGTACTTTGAGTCAGGCAAATTCTTTGACATTTAATAGGTTTTTAACCCTTTTAATAACTTCTTATAATGAAATTTATTGGAGGTTGTTTTAAATAAAGGGTTATTATATTAGAGTGAATAGCAGTTGGTAGTTTTTTATGATTAGTTTTGAGACCTTGGCCCTGTGTGACTCAAAGGATATTAAAACATAAAGTAGAAAAGAATGTTAATAGTTACCAAATTAACTGTGTACCAAGAAACTGTGTATTGCTGCATTTTTGTCATTATGCGATCATGCTATAAAATTTTGCAGTCAAATTTTGAGTTTATAATTACTTTAAAGGGTCTTAAGATCACTTACAGAACCAGTACTATATAAAACAACCTGAAGTGCTTAATTTCTAACAGAATGGTTTTGAAAATATTAGAGTAGTAGATTTAATATGAGGGGGTTTATTATTTTAATGTGAGGTTTCTGCTGTTTAATTTTAAGACTGAAATTTTGAGTCATCCTTTCATTTTATTCAGTGGGCATAGTATATAAAATAGACTTGTGTACAGCACTAGAATATTCCCCGAATACCCACTTACTTTAAAACTTAGTCTTTCATTATATAGTTAGCTGATACAGAAGAGAATTATAAAAATGAGATGATGAAAACACACATTCCCTTCCTCTGTTAGGTGGTGCCGTGAGTTATTCCTTTTAATGTGTTTTGGATGGTTCTCTGTGGTCGTTTTACAGTATCCCTAGCTCTAATAACAAATCTTTGTTTATCAGTCTGCTTATATATGTGCTAAAGCAAGACTTGCTTGCAAATATAATTTGTACTTTAACTGAATTGAAACAAAGTTCTAATAGGATGTGAATCTTTGGGTTTGATCAGTTTTCATTCATGACAGGACATACATACCTCTTGCCAATTTTAGCCACTGTAATCAGTAAATCCAAACTTCCTGTCAGATTTCACACCCCTAAATATTTGGGTCACTTTTTTTTTTTCTCTGGTGTATAAATACAGATATTCCAGTTACCTCAAGTTTTAAGTTATCCCTTAAAATAGCATCACCATGATGGAAAACAAGAGATGAAACTGATTGGTTTGCTTTTGATTCACTTGCTATTAATCTAGGGTCCTAACCAACACAAAGCAGTACTTTTTGATCATCAACTGAGTTCATAAATGGACATTTCTGCATTTTAGACACTCTTTTAAGCTTACCTTTGATTGCATAAAATCATAGAGGATCTGGAGTTGAAAAGGACCCACAAGGATCATCAAAGTCCAACACCTGGCCCTGTACAGGACCCTCCCCAAGAGTCACACCATGTGTCTGTGAGCGATGTCCAAATGCTTCTTAAACTCGGTCCCATATGGTCCTGTGACCACTTCACCTGTATGATGAATATTGCTTCCATTTTGTAGCATTAATACAGTTATGAGGCTTTCTGGTTTCTCAGTTGTTTTGATTGTAAATGGTGTGTATTGTTTTCCAAACACAATTCCTTCTCAGTGTTCCTGCTCTCACAAACCTGTCTGGCAATGTTCTCTTTTCTTTTGAAACCTTCACTTGTACAGTCAAGTGCTTATGTAGGAATTCATTTTTTTTCTCTTTTTTAATAAGCATGTCTGTGTCACTGGAAAACATCTTGCAGATATGCATTTGCTTATGGTAGAAGAAAATTAAAGCACTGAAAATAAAAGCAGTAAAATTTCTAAGTGAATCTCATGGCTTTTCTGGAGGTTGGCATAATCAGGGAATTTTAATGTGGCATTCTTTGGGAACAGACAAACATTCATATTTAATGTGGCAGAGGTAGTAGTACAAGTTTCCTGGGAATAGAAGTGAGACTATTACTATTAACAGATACTCCTTCTGCTTACCAAAGAATATCTAAGTATCACTGTGACTCTGTTGGGTCATTCCAGTGCAGAAGGAAGCACACTATGGTTATCTTCATAGAAAACACTTAAGATCCTGTGGGGTTTTCTCAAATTGTTGTGGTTTTTAATTAATGGTTTAACCATAGCTTCTCTTAGTTTGAAAATGTTTTAATCTCTGACTTACTTTGACCACTTAGACAGGAAGCAAAGAACTATCAGCCACATTTGCAGTGTTCATCAGAAATGTTCATGAGGGCATTCAGCTAGTAGAGAACTAAGCGAAAATCATTTCAAGACCTGATGGTGGTAATGGAAATAATGTCTGCCATGCCTTGATATAAATTTGCTTAGGGTGATGAGATATATGAGCTCCACTTGCTTCAGTCAGTAAGCCCTGTGTATTTTGCCTTATGTTTTAATGTTTTCATCTTCAGTGTGTAATCCCTAGTGTTTCTTGCATGTATTTAGACCTGTTGTATTTACTTCAAACTGTTAAGGCAACATTTTTGCTTTAATTTAATGATAACATTTATTATAAATTAATTTAAAGAGGGAAGGACAATTGGGACTTCTGCGACTTTTCAGAGAGAGGTTGCCTCATGGTTATTAATTATAACAAGAAAAATAATGTGAATTATTTTGCTAATTTTCTATATTCCATTTGAAACTGCCTATCTAATGCTTCTTACAAAAAAAAACTTTTTGCTTCCTAAAGCCACCTTTTGGGACATTAGTTAAGAGTCCTGCAATTTGGCTCTTTCTATATCTTGCATGGGTTAACTAGCTTGTATCAAAAAGTCAGATAATTCAATTTTGGGGGTTTTTTATTGCTATGTGCTATATCCTCTGAGAGATGAAGGATTCTGTCTGCATACTGTGTCAGATAAGAATGTTTTGTGGACTTTGGAGGACAGTATTTCAAGAAAGATGAAGGTTATTGGGCGAAGTCCAAAGGACAGCAGAAAGAATGATTAGAGGTGTAGTAAACACAGCATACGAACAGTGTCTTTCAATCTTCAGGCTTAGTTGTTTAGTTTAAAAAATAAGAAAAAAGCAAAACACTGAAAGGAAATTCATAGGAGCCTTCCAGTGTGTACATATTTTTTGTAAAGAAAAGGAGAAAGACATTCCTCATGTCCACTGGGAGCAGAGCAAAAAGTAGTAGGTTTAAATTACAACAAAGGAGATTTAGGTGAGACATTATGGAAAAAAACCCTTTCCACTGTAAGGATAGTTAAGCACAAGAATTGCCTAGGGAGGTTATGAAGAGGTTAGACAAACATCTGTCAGAAATGATTTAGGTATAGCTAATCCTGCTGTGAGATAGTGTTGGACTAAATAACCTCTTGAGGTCCCTTCTGGCACTATTTTCTGTGATACTGTGATTAGGACACTGTACTCACATTGTCTTGCAGTAAGATGTTTCTGTATAGGGGCAATATCTCTGTATTCTGCACTCTGTGCTTTGTTTTCACGTTAAGGTGTTGGGCTGAATGATGGTCTGATGCTTAAAGCACTTAACTTTATTAGTAGTACTTCAGTAGCTTTGGCAGGGCAGTTGGAGCTCATTTTCAGACAGACAGCCACGTTCTGGTTTTGCACTATCCACGTGTCAGTAAGGAGGTTTGGTGCACACCTTAGAATTAGTGACTTGTGCTATGTCTTTTACTTGCAGTCATACACTTTCATGGGTGAATGCTCAGTTTCTGCTTATAAACAAAACGCAGACAGAAAAAAAAGCCATGAAAAGAAATGTATCATAGCTTCTCCATTAGTAAAACCAAAATAAAACCAGTTGTGTTCTAAAACTGAATATATAATACAAGTTGTGAAACATCCTGGAACTGACAGATGGAGAATGATATTAAAGTGCCAGATATTATCATCATTACCTCATCACAGAGACCATTGAAGATATCAGTTTAAGACTGTCCTTATCCTCTTTAACACTCAAAAGTCTTTAACTTTGTTCTTCCATTTGGCGTTCTGCCATCCATCAGGATTTGGATTCAGCTTTGCATTTGTCAGGAGTGTGTTTGCAATATTGCCTTTGTGTACTCAATATGGCTCCAGCACAGTTACACATGGGTGGGTTTTGTAAAACTCCATCTGGAGAAACAAAGAATAGGAAGCTTCTTATTTTGAAGTTGTTTAGAAGACATTTGTCCTACTTTGTATGTAATGTTGACAGAGTGTGTCTGATTAGTGTCACTATTCCTGCACAGACAGGTTGTCACAGCATCTGAAATGGGCATAGTATCACATCTCAGCAATGACCCAAGTGTGCAGTTTTCATGGCTGAGTCTCTTCTTGAACCCAGCAGAGAAGATGAGCCAGTTTGTTGTTTGTTGATCCTTTAAGAACCTGAAGGGTCATCATCACATGTTCTCTGTGGTGTAGCCTCACAGCTTTTCACACTTATGTGGTTAGCTGCATGTTTTTACTCAAGGAATAAGCCATTTCCATTTTCCTTTGACCATTTTCTTAAGCGATCCACTTTTTTCACGAGGACGGGGCAGGATGGAAGAAGGAAGCCTCTGCAGTGCATGGCTCATCTGCAGATGTGGATCACATCTGTGGATCCTGAGGGCCACAGCTCTGTGCAATGAACTTACACCAGCATGTTGTCTGCAGGCAATTCCCATGGCAGGCAGAGGGTTCTGGCTTAAGGTCTAAAAGAGAACATGTACTTTTAAACCAACTTGCTGTTTACACCTGGTTTTCTGGAGGTCCCTGGTATTCATCTGATTTAAAAATTCAGAAGACAACTGAATTCATGTCAAAAGAAAAATACTGGGTTTTTTTCTACTGCACCACATCATTTGCAATCCTCAGAATTTCCCTAGTAAAGGGTTCTCTTGCAAATAGATAGATAGATAGATAGATAGATAGATAGATAGATACATACATACATACATACATACATACATACGTACGTACGTACATGTGTGTTTGTTATGGGGGTGCATTCAGTGATTTTCATTTGGTGCTGTATTATCTGAAAACACGGCCTATGTTCAGTGCTGGGCCTAAAATTGTATCACAGACGGTTTAAAAATAGAAGTTGTTTAAAGACAAGCACAGAATGTTCTGTATCTGATATTATCTATTTCTGATATTATTTGAAGCTCATATTAAGAGGTTTTAATAAAGGAGAGATCTTTTTGAATAAAACAGAATCACAGAATGGGTAAGGTTGGAAGGGACCACAGTGGGTCATCTAGTCCAACCTAGGGTCATTCTAGAGTACATTGCACAGGATTGTGTCCAGATGGTTCTTTAATATCTCCAGTGATGGGGACTCCAAACCCTCTCTGGACAATATGTTCCAGTGCTCAATTACCTACACAATAAAGAAATTCTTCTTTGTGTTCATGTGGAACTTCCTGTGCAACACTTAAAGCAATGGTATTGTATTTTACAGGAGAAAAAGTAATTTAAATGGTAACCTTTCCCCCTGCTTTTAGAGGTAGAGAATTTGCAAGTTCATTCAACATAAGAGTTAGGAGTATCAGATGGTGCTTGTTTCCTTCCTAGAGTTCATAGAATCATTAGGATGCTTATTCCTGTTAAAAAGCAGTCATGCTTTTGCAGCCTCTTGTGGCAGGGTTTATTCAGCACCATGAGGTACTGCCCATGAAAACTGATATTGTTTGCAAGGGCAGTGTGGGCTCACCTCCTCCAGGGTGGGGGGTCCTTAGGGAAAGCACACACCCACACGGAAACATGAGCACTGTAGACAGGGTGAAGGGAGAGCTTTGGGGAGGGTTTGGCCTCCCTGTGCCCAGCAGGTGAGGGACTGTGTGGCTTTCCATCCCCAGCACCCTTGCCTCAAGCTGGCCAAGAGGACCTGGAAAGCCCACACTCTGCATCCCCAGTTGCTGCCCAGCTCAGCAGCTGGATCCAGACCAAAACGGCCGAACAGGAGTTACAGCTTCATGGGCACAAGTGTTTTGGTACAGACTGTCTGCTAGAGGCAATGATAGCTTTCAAGGCTAATACACTTGGCAAAGAGGAGTGCTGATGCTGGAGGGAAGGGACCAAGAAATCAGTAGTAATTTAAAAATATAAATGTCTACCGGGATTCAAATTTCAGTCTTCAATTGATTTCATCCTCTATGTTCTCTCCACTCCTTTCCTCTGGTGCTTTAGTAGTCATTAAATGAACTTGAAAAACATATTTGTGTCAATAACTCTTTTTTAGCAAAAACAATTTCTAAAGCATGATAAATACCTAATGTGACATCAGTTCTAAGAAGTTATTTCAAATGCTTTGTGGGAACACAAGTACAGGTAAAGTGGTAAGTATGCCAGTAACTAATGGTATTATTAGTTGGATTTACTGCCAACCTGTCACCTTTACAAAAATCAATCCCTAAGCTCATAAAAAAAATCTCCCTAAAATTGATACAGTGTTACACTATCAATAATAAGAGTAAAGGTGAAGTTACAGGTTTATCTTTACTTTTCTTCTTTATGTTACTTGTTTAAAGTGTATCTTACATATTGCTGAGATATATAGGAGTGTGTGTGTGAAAGAAAGATAGAAGTCATGAGTTATAAAAGGTTTAAACAAAAATAAAATCTGAGTGATCTTTAGACAATTCACATAACATGTCTAACAAAGACTGTCAGGAGAATAAATATGGCTATGTTAATATATTGAACCATTAACACATGTCCTCATCATAATGAAACTTACACAATCATAGCTCCTGTCAGATTCCACTTCATATATACAGCGTGTTTGTCAGATGTACAGAAAGACAACTGTATCTATTTAGTTTGAGCTCTGAATTGACACTTCAATGTGAAATCTTGCACAGAACACCTTAGCTTAAATCTAAGCTTCTCTCTGATACTCTTTGCTATTTGTTGTGTTTCTGTATGAGTATACTGAAAGATGTTACAGGCAATCTGCTGAGGTCTGTGTGTATGGTGCATTTGACCTCTGGACAAGAAAGGAGTTTCATCCTCCAGTGCTTTTAATTCTTATCCTTGTAGAGACTGAATTTGTTGCTTGCATTAAGATACTATGTCTCGTTAATGCTAAGAAGTGGTGACCCACATAGCACAATGGATTCATTTGTCAATCCTGTGATTTCCGAACTTTCCATTCACATATGTCTTAGCAGTAAATCAACTCAGAAATCCTTTAATCAGTCTATCAATGCATCCTTCTTGTCAGTGGTCTGGATCCTGAAAAGTCCAGTATCTCACTGGGCAGCACCAGACAAAATAGATTTGGACCTAATATTAGATATTCAAACTCTGAAAACTGCAGCTCTCAAATTCACAACTTACAAGCACAAAAATTCTATGTTAAAAAAACAGGATATTGAAATTGTTTTGAATTTTGAGAATGTTCATGTTCTAATCTAGGTTTGAACTTCAGAGTACAATCCTGTCGCTGTTTGTTAGCTTTTCATAAATACTCTACGTGCAGTTACAGAAAGCAGTGTACTTTTGTTCCCCCTATTAAAAAAACAAGTTTTCATTGCTTTTTTGGTGTTCCCAAGGGCTGAGACTAGAACCTGAATAGTTTATAACAGTCAGTGTAATGCAAATGTCAATCATATCCTTACTCTGTTTATTTCCAATATTTACATGTTTATTTAAGTACTTGCCATTTCCTTTAAGCCTTACATAGCCGATCAGGCCAACAGAACAGAACACTTTATCAGTGATATGCTTAATGCAGTTTTTTTCCTCTTGTAGATGCAAGATTTACGGAATACAGAAGGAGCCCAGTATAGTTCCCATCCTCAGATGGCAACCATGAGGCCAAGGGTTCAACCTGCAGATATTAGGCAGCCAGGAATGATGCAGCATGGGCAGCTGACTACTATTAACCAGTCCCAGCTCAGTGCACAGCTTGGTTTGAATATGGGTGGAAACAGTGTTCCTCACAACTCGCCCTCTCCACCTGGAAGCAAATCTGCAACTCCTTCACCATCCAGTTCAGTCCATGAAGATGAAGGAGAAGATAGCTCTAAGGTAGGCTTAGATGCTAGGATTAATTATGTAAATGGTGGATATTTTTAGGACTTGCTAAATGAATCATATGACCACAGTTATTAAGGTGATACTTACATATTATCGGTGGTTGATTGAAGTGAATAAAGGGTTACAAATGCAGAACTTATAATATCCAGTCAATTCTTCAGGCAGCTTGAGTAAATGACATCATTCCTCCTAATGAAAGCAAATTGGAATCCTGTTAAACACTCAGAGGATAGTAATTTGTTTAGGACTTTAATATAACAGCTGAGTTTTCTCACTTGCATAGCAGGGATGTTTGTTCCCGGTTAAAGATCAAGTTACTGCTATTAAAAGTATGAACAGTTTGTGCAATGTGCTAGTCTTCGCTACTTGGTCACAGGATGAGTAAACAGATCATAGCAACCAGAACAGAAAGATCTTTAAAAGCCTTACCTGGAAAACCTGGAAGACCCATCATGGGTTTATACTTTGAGAGGTGCTAACACTTCATCATGACCTGTTTAAGCTTTGTTTTAGTGTCAGTACAGGCATAAAGCGATGAGAGTAATTTGCATCATAAATTTCTTTAAAGGATAACTGTCAATCTATATAGCAAGTTTTCCATGCGAAAATCTCCCAAAATCCTGAAAACCTCCCAAAAATACACAAGTCTATTATCTTAATTTTGCAGACAGAAAAGCTGAGACACAGAAAGACTGGGACTTAGCACAAAGTCATCCCTTAAACCAGGAACAGAGCATATTGAAATTGAGAACCTCTTTAGCTCTATTTTATGGTCACTACAAAACAGCAGTCCAGTCAGAGTACTCCTGCAGTGTAGTGTGTACCATGTAGTGTACCACAGCCATGTCTTGTGGGGAAAAGTTGCAGACTTGCAAAGAATGTGAAGAAAACATATTGTGAGTCACTGAGAAGGTATAATCCAGTCAAGAAATGTAAGTCTGATTTGTTTTCCAATTATATTGGTTTTCATGCCTCAAGCTATAAAATAATCTTGTAATTGGAGACATATGTTTTACTGCACTTTGAATAAATTCTGATTCAAAAGTTTTATTTCAGGACATTCCCCTGATTTCATAAACTTATGTTTTAAAAATTACTGAATAATTCATACATTTTAAATGAGCACTTCCTTACTGAAGGAGACTTTAGAATATAACTATGCAAAAATAATTCCAGGCAGCCTTAACTTTTTCAGAATAATTTATTTGCTACTCCTGTTGCTTTGCTAATATTTTTACATATGTTGGTGGGAGTGTGCAAGATGCTCTGAACTTCTGGAGAAAACATGCACTCAAATAATTAAGATTCCCTTTCTGCCCCTATCGAATATTTCAGTTATTTCATCCATATTTTTCATGTACTTTTTTACTGTACACTTTGTACTAGCAAAAGTGTAGGGGTGTGGTTTCATGCAAGCAGTAGTCTGAAACTATTTTCAATAGAGAAATACAAAACATCATGGACTAAGGAAAACTTGGTCCTTTCTTTGTGGAAGTTTATATAATGTTCAACTTTTTAACAGGGCATGCTATTTTGAAAAACTCTCTTTAAAATTCTCTCATGCTCAGTCTAAGCAGAAAAAGTTGACAAAAGGCACAATGTTCAACACAAAATTAAATTCAGGATGCTGAAGTAGATACAGTGCCTTAAAATTCCATAATTATAATTTCTCTGCTAAGGAAAAGTTTTAAAGGACATTAAATTTGGGTAATAATAACAATGGGTTTAAATTCTTCTCTGACTAGTATGATTTAAAGAACAAGCCTAATGGGGAGCAGATAATGTCCTGCATGTCCTCTGTGGGATTTTTTAGGGCTTCATGAAAACACTTGAGGCTGACCATCATTGGACAGAGGCAGTGGGCTGGCACGCCTGATCCAATGTAATGGTTCTGCTGTAATTCCGTGTGTAAAAGGCAAGAGGGTTTGAATGATCAGCCTAAGGAGTTAGCGTATTGTAGTTCATTATTTACAACTGTCCACTCTGTATCTTTCTGTTACATTGCTCTTCCTGGAAGTGAATGGATATGAATACTCAGAATAAACCAGTTTTTGCTGGAGAACTTTCTCCCCAGACACAACAGTATTTCATTTCTTCAGACTTGTTTTGGAGGGGCCTGTGAATGTTCTCACTCCAGAAATCCTCTTCCCAGTGAAAGAAGGCACTGGATGGGGACAGGCAGAGATAAACCAGCTGCTGTGTCTCTTGTGAAAATCTCTATTTTTTACCTGAATATAACTTCACTAAATTTGATGGTTTCTCTTTGGTTTATAAACTATCTTGTAGATGTGTGATATTACTTAACAGATCAGGGCTAGAGCTCATTAGTCAGTCCTTCAGTAGAGGTGCACGTGCTCCAGTCCTGTAGCAGCTGGTGGAGCTCACTTCACGGAGTCAGTAGGATGTTCCTGCCGTGAGGGCTGCATGAAAAACAACTCCCTCTGAGTTCACCATATTGTTAGTAACAACTGTGATGTTCTTCCTATTAAGCAGCAGAAGATGTTTGCCTATGTACCAACATTGATTAAAAAGACAAAGTATATTTTCAAGTGGAAAATCACCTCAGTGTCAGATGCCCTTCTTTAGTTTATACCAGGTGAAAGCACAACCTTATGTGAGAAAGAAAAGCCACAGGTTTTTTGAGAGCACATTTGGTAGGGAGCTCCCTAACTATACATGTTTCTATCTGGGGAAAAAAATATACAGAAATCTCAATGTTCTGTTCATGTTTGCATGAGCTTCTAGAAAGAGGATGATAAAAAGTATAAACAAATGCTCACATTTTATATCTTTGGACTGAAAATATAGTTGTATCCCTATGAAACACTGATTTCCATGCATTAAGAAAATGACCATTTCACCTAATGTGTATATTCCAAATTCCAGTAGTAAGGAAACTTGACAAACTAATTGTTCATGTGCTGAGCTTCTTGGACCTTCATTCTATGATAAATATTCAAAGCCTTATCCAATATACACAGAACTAATGGCAGCAGCTGCTAAATACTTCTTGGCAATACTCATCCTCATAAAGACTCTTTGTTACAGGCTGTTCAGACTTCAGCGTTCCTGTATTTCCTTTCACAAAAAAATGGAAAGGAACTGTGTTATAGAGGGCTCAGTTTCCCTACTTGCTGTTGCTCTAAAAGCAGGACAGCTGAGCTTGCTTGACCATAAGATCAGTGACAACAGGAGCATAATTGTAAGGCTAAATATACAGTCAGAAAGCTGCTAGGTCCATGGAAATGTGACTAAGGATATCATCTCTGCAAGGGCTGTACATCACTAAGTCTTCTTAATTCTTCTAAATCTCATATGCGTGGCTATAGTTAGAAGAAGAAAAAAAGGAGAACTTAAAAATCAGTAGTTGTAAGTAACTATAAAAATATTCTAAACAAAGTGGCCACTTAGCACATGCTTTATTCTGACCGCCTCAACATTGGAATATTACATTTATGTAATTCTTGCCATAATTCATACTGTTGGGTCATTAAACATGTACTTGGCTATTGCCAAGAATGATTGTAAGCTGCTGGAAACATTGCTGATTTGTAAATAAGTATTGCTCCATAGATGGATAACAGAGTTTTCTTCCATGCTCATTTGCATATCACTTACGAGAAAAATTCAAATAATGTGTTTTAGAGGTAAGATAGTGAAAGGACTGCAAGTAGCAAGAATTAAATAACAGAAACACAATTACTAAAGGACTGCTGCAGCATATTCTCTTTATGTGGCAGAGGTTTTACAATATTTACTTTATATGATGGGAGTTATAAGTAGAATTCTATGTTGTCTGCTCAGCCTATTATGCAGATGGTGCTTGATTAAAATCTATTTTAAACTACAGCGATTACTGCAAGATAGTGTGCATAAAAAAGCTCTCCTAGCTCCATTAAAGGCTTTGGTACTATTGCAGTTTATTTTAAATATGCTTATAGACATTTTCCAAGTTCTCAAGGGACATTTAGATATCAATGATGTGCCTTACTTGATAGTTTTAAATCCTACACTAGATATTCTTGTGATCTATTATATGTGCAACGTGGTTAATGTACAGTTTTTTAAAGTGAAAGATTATTGCTTTCTTGTGATAAATAAGTTAAATACATCACCATAATTAAGCAATAAGCCATGACAGGAGGTGGATTACCATGAGCTAACTACACCTCCAGGGATTTTGAGGCACAAGTCTATGCCTAGCAGAATATATATTGGTTTTATTTTATTTTCCATCTGTCTCTGCTTTGGTGGTTAGAAGTGGAGTCTATGAAGCTGATAGACTGATGGGAGCATAAGGTAGGCCATCATCCCAGCCATTTGCAAGGTTATTAGTACTGGAATTCTGGTATTCTTTTTATTTCATTGTTTTCATATAAGACAAACAGAATTTCCCCTGTGAATACCCTGTTTTTAACAGTGGGTTTTTGAAGTGTTTTGATCATTAAGGCTGGAGAATAAGGTTTTAGAGCTGTTTGCAGAACAGCTTACCAGAAGGCATCTTAAACAAGTTTGTCTAGTATATCACCTAGTTTAAGGGTAGTTGAAGTAATGTGGTATCCTAATATACACAGAACTTTAAAATCTCCTTGGTTCAAAAATACTCTGAACAGAGGAAAACTTTAACAAATCACAGAGGTAAAATTCTAACCACAGAACAAATTTTTTTCCAGTCTTCTTGTTCATGGAGTTTGCACAGGACTTCTGAAGAGTTTAAAGTGATGTCAAATTAACTAGGCAGCCCTAGTTAATTATCCTTTGACTAGTACTTTTGTTTGTACCCTGTAGAATGAAATAATGGCGAGACTAAAAACCGGGTAACTTAATAATGGGTAGCACACTGCTACTGTTTTTCCTGCTGCCAATAGTATGTCCATTAACTTTGTATTAAAGATGCATCTATTGTGACATAATGCCCAGGAAACAATCAATTTCATTTTCAAGTTGTGGTCATCACTTTGTTGCTGTCTTTAGTAAGCCACACAGTTCCAGGTTGTTCACTGTAGTCACCTGGGTTCTGTTGGACACCATACAGTGATGCACATAGAAAAATAAAAAAGCTTTTTTTACCAAAATGAAGATTTCCAGCCATTTTAGTCATACAGTTCCACTGATTTAAACACCTCTATTCTTCTGTAGCACTTGATATGCATTATTAAAAAATAATAATACAAGGAAGTGAAAGAAGTCATGCCTGGTAGATCCTTAGCCTAGAGCATATCTTTTATGCTCTTGATCTTCTCATACCTCAAGACACTTACGATGCACACTACCTTGGTCATGACTACAAAAGAAAAAAGCCTTTGAAACCACTTGTAAGATCACACATCATTGCTACAGGTATAGTAAATTAAGTGATCATATCAAGAGAATCTACTTTGCTATGGAGTTCCAATCTGATGAAGAATCAGGTCATTGTCCCCTTATGTGCTTTTAAGTCATGGAATCATCGAGGTAGGAAAAGACTTTTCAAATCATTGAGTCTAGCCGTTAACCTCATGGTTCCAAGTCCACCACTAAGCCACATCCCCAGGTGCCACATCTGCACATCTTTTAAATACCGCTAGGCCAAATGACTCCACCACTCCCCTGGGCAGTCTGTTCCACTGACTGACAACCTTTTGGGTAAAGAAATTTTTCCCAGTATCCAACTATATTTCCCCAAGTGCAACTTGAGACCATTTCTTCTCATTCTTCTGATTCTGTGGCTTGTGGAGACCCTGACACCCACCTTGCTACAATCTCCTTTCAGGAATTTGTACAGCATTATAAGATCTCCCCTGCACCTCCTTTTCTCCAGGGTAAACAACCGCAGTTCCCTCAGCTGCTTCTCACTAGCCCTGGAGTCTAGACCATTCACCAGCTTCACTAGCAAAATAAGGTACTTTGGTATTTGCACAAATGCTCCTGTGCAGTTTTTTTCAGGTGGTACTTATATAATGCATATGAACTTTCCTCCACACACCATTCTTCTTTCACTCGTTTCCCCAAACAGTTTGCTTTTACATGAGCAGATGGAAAAACTATGCAGCTAAATCCAGACAGATCAGAACTGATTCTTCAAGGGGCTCTAAATTGTCTATACTGGTAAAGCTTTGTTTCTTCAGACTAATTAGAAGGTGTGTAGGGAAATGTCTATGACTTTAAACTGTTCAATTCACAGTCAGATTCTCTTCAAAGTCCCGGGAAGGTGTACTACCAGTTGTAGAAGAAATTGATTTCAACAGTAGTCTGGGGTCAGTCTGGTGAAGTGTGAGAATAAGCAAAAGGTAGAAGTGACAGTGTTCCTGCTGTCTGCAGCTGGTTAGTGTTGAACTGGTAGTCAGGCTATAGAGAAACTAATTTCATTTGAGTTTTCTCATTATATATGTGTTATAGCCATTAGCAATAAAACTTAGAAAGGGTGAAAAAATGACCAGATGAACTATAAAAGAGATTATAGCTATTATATGAAAGTAAAATATAAAGTAAGGGGAAAAAATTGCATGATCTGAAATACTTATAGTGAGTTTTATACATGTGAGTAAGGCAGAGAGTGTCAACATTTGGATTAACAGAGATGGTAACAAAACTTCCATTTTTGCGTGCAAAATCCAGTATTTTTGTATCTCAGAGGCTGTAACAATGTATGGACTGAATTAACTTGGCTTCTTTTTATAGTACTTTCCTAACTTTATCTTACAGATCAATGGTGGTGAGAAGAGACCTGCTTCAGATATGGGAAAGAAACCCAAAACCCCCAAAAAGAAGAAGAAGAAGGACCCAAATGAGCCACAGAAACCTGTGTCTGCCTATGCATTGTTCTTTCGAGATACTCAAGCAGCCATCAAGGGCCAAAACCCCAATGCTACTTTTGGTGAAGTCTCTAAAATTGTAGCTTCAATGTGGGACGGCTTAGGAGAAGAACAAAAACAGGTACAATATGTGCTATAGCTCAGAGGCTTTGTTCCGGGAAAGTGTTATCAGGGTCATCTAAGCACTGTAGGCAGTTTCTTTTGTTTGCCAGGATGAAACTTGAATATGTGACGTCTTAGGAATATGATTTAAAGAGACTGAGATAAGGAGAGTGTAGTTTCATTTTCTCTATGAAACCAGTAAAAGAGTTTTCTTAATTTTGGGGTGTGACACAAACCATATTCGGATTATATTTAGGATTGTTTCATGCCAAAATAGTGGTCCTGGGATTTTACAATGGCATTGTACTGTGTATTGACACCGTGGTGTGAGAGGATCTTGCTGCCAAAGCTTAGACCTCTGCAGTGGGACCTGACATGTATCTGAGCTCCCAGTTGCAGGTGTTGCCCTGCCCCATGATCTCACAATGACAGAAGGGAAGCGGAGCTTACCTTTGCTCCCAAAGAAATCAGTGATGTATTGACCCAAAGAGACCTAGGGTAGACACTAGCAAATGAAGGTTATTGTGTATCCTCTAGCATATGTGTGGGCTGCGGAAATCACAGCCCATAGGTAGGTCTGTCTTCCATAGAAGGGCCTTGGTTCTGCAGTGAGTTTGGCCGAGCTGGACCTGAACCTTTTCAGAAATCCTTCCAAGTCAGTCAAATGCTACATAAAAAGGGACAACTCTGGAAACTCATAAAGTTCATGTGGTGACAGTTGGCAAATACCATTCATTCTTACTGTAGCATACAATTGCTTTTGTGTTGTTACTGGTTGTATTTTTACTTACTGTCAATAGAATGGATTGGATTGATAAAGAAATGGGAACATTAAGAAGGAAACGGATATGGAAGGAAGGGATACTCTGGGTGAGAGTTATATTGGCTGCAGGAGACCTGGATGGGGGTTGATGTCAACACAGGGAGTGGAAAAGTACTGGTACTAGACTAAATCTCATTCATTCACACCATTTATTAAGACCAAGAGTTAAAGGAGGATGAATCTTCTTATGATTTTTTTGGTATGTAAAGTTATTTGGGCTTGAAAAAAAAATGGTTGACTTTGTTGATAACTGGATGGTGTAGGTGCATCTAGGTCCCTGTTAAAGATACCAGCGTAATAAGAATCAAGATTTGGCACTCATTGAGTAAAAAAANAACAAACCCAGGCTAGGTTTCTGCTATCTAGTGTTCACCATTGAATAAGTCCAATATTTGGAATGTTTAGCTTGAGGAAAGGTAACTTTCTGAACACAGTCATCAGAGAAGTCACTTGGCCTGGCACATTAGTTATTTTGTTGTGTTGTCTCTTTCCTCTCCCTTTTTTAATACGACCAGCAAAGACCAATGTTCTAGATCTGACAGGCTATTTAGATCTTCCCAGTACAGTAGTTGTGGAGTTGAATGTTACTTTTTGGGACCATGATGATGTTGGTTCATTTTTGACCCAGAAAAAGCACATTCCTCTTTGTTCCACATACCCTCCAGTTTGTAGGAGGGACAGGGCTCTGAGCCACACCAACAGTAGCCACTGCTCAGCAGACTGCCCACAGATGCAAGAAGCAGCTTGCTGTCCCTGCTGTGTTTGGCCAGGACCTCTGACCAAAGCTTAGAAACCATAGACTGGGATATCTGGCTTAAACTGGTTCCTACCCCATAGAAAGATTGTTGTCCAGAATCATTCCCTGTTCTTGAAATCTGGACATACAATTTTTTTTCCTGAAATGGTGAAAGGCCAAGACCTGGACTTACAGCATCTGTCTCTCTAGCTGAGATACATTTCTCTAGGGATGACACCAACCAAAAGTTATTTATATATCCAGTCCCTTAATTTGTGGCTGTTGCAGTGCTGCAGTTTTTCCTTCCATAGTTTTTTTTTTCTGCTTACAGCTCAGAAAACTTGACTTCATAAATAATGGTCCAAAATCATATAATAAACCTAAAAGACTGTAAAATGCACATTTCCTTTGAGCTTGTCATATGAGTACTACCTCCAGAATATTGATGTCTTTTCATAGAATTCTGTTTAAGAAAAGTGAATAAAATCCTGAATTTCCAGCTTTAATTTCAATTTCCTATTCATAGTTGAAAACAATAATTTAATAAGTCTTATGCTGAAACAGCAGAACAAAATTTATTTTCCCTATATCTGTTCTTAATTTAAGTTGAAACACAGCAGAATGATGTTATGGAACCCACATGACACATCCGTGAAAAAAAATGGTTGCAACTATGTTTTTAAGCCAATTTTTCCGAGAGTTTGGGTTAGCATATCTTTGTTGATCTTTGTTGGCCTATTCATGATCATCTATTAAGCAAATTTTTAGAACTCAAGGCCAAAGTCCTTTCTAATCTAACACTATACAAAAATAATAAAAGATAGTCCCCCTTTAAAAAAATAAATTTGGCGATCTTGTTTTCTAGAATAAATTTAAACTCATTTTTGTTTATTCCATTAGGGATCTGATGTACAAAATAACAATTGCAAGATATTTTGATTGACTAGATGGTCTGTATTTTAAAGGCCTAATTTTTCAGATCCAGAGCATTAGAAACTGTTATGAAACCCATGTCTCTGGTAGGAAAATTGGACTCTAAAAATATAAATTATTAATGTAGCATTTGGTATTTGGCATTGAAGAAGCTTCAGAAATTCATAAACAGTTAAATAAAGAAACAATAACATCATTAGAGGACTACTTTATTGATGAATCACATTTGCCGAAAAGGATTCAATTATCATAAAGCTACTGGCTTTTATGTGTTGGAAGCTAATGCTTATTCTGGAATTTTAATAGAAGTGTGTTTCCAAATTATGTTTCCAGAATTGGAACTCCTTTTACTATTTAAATAGTAAATATAAATGAATCAGAAAGTATAGCATAATGCAGCTATTGAGAATGAAGAATAGCCTCATGTTTTCATATTAAACTGAAATCTTTGTTCCTATGATCTGAGCCATTTTTTTCTGAAATACATAGAATTCTTGTTTATTCCTGAAGTTTGAGCACAGAATAAATAAAGGTATAGCAACTCAGTGCAGTAATGACCTAAGGGCAGTATATGTATGTCCAACCCTTTGCCACAAAATTGTCATAACCTGACATATTAGACTAGCTTTGAACACTTTGTGCAATAACCACATAAGTTTTGCAAACTGTGAAGAATTAGGGAAGTGTTGTTTGAGAAAATAGGATTTGAATGACAAAAAAGGAAATATTTGAACTAAATGATGGTGGGTACCTTACTGAAGTTAGGAGAGGGTTATGCTTAAAATGGATTGCACTCTGATACTTTTACCATGAGAATATTGCAATTTATTAGATTAAAGCAGATAACAGTGTATTCTCCCTCATTTTACCATATTAAGACATTTGCATTTTTGAGTCATATGCTGTAATTGTTCCCATTAATTTCTGTTTGTAAGAGGGGCATTTGCAAGCCATGCTAGTGTGTGCCTCTGTTTTGTTTGTCTAAACCTATCTACAAAGAAAAGTCTAGAAATTAAGGGACTTTAGTGGCCATGTTTGGCTTTATCATAGTTTCTTCTCAAATTCTGAATTGAGTACAACAATTACACATGATAAGAAACCAAGACTGTGCACTTCTCTTCGTTTTTCACTGTAAATGTTTTCTAAAACTGTTCAGATTAATAAATTTGTGAACGGAAAGCAGCGACAGCAGCATTGTGTTGAGGTACATTCTCAGCGCTGTAGCCATATCATAAGGATATTTTTTTCAGTGACTTTTCCAGTTCCTCTCTCATGATCACAAACACTCTTTTTTTTCCTTAGTCAGTACTATCCTTCTGTACATCCCATTTTTATAGCTTATTTCTGGACATCTTTGCCCTTTGCACACATTTTTTCTGCAAAGGGGAGATAAACAGCCCCCAGGAATGAGGGTTCAGCATGCTAAACGGTTGAGTCTCTGGCTTTCAGACAGAACACTGGTTTAAACTGGGTAAAAGGGCTATTTAGATCATTTTCTGTCCTTAGATTAAAAAGGAAAGTAATTTTAAATCAGTGCCAGACATGCCTGTACTAAATGAACGTTTCTAATTGGAGTCCTAGTAAAGCTGTAATAGATGTGGCAAATTGCAAACAAAATGTTCTTGTTTACATTAGTGTAACTTTAAAACTTCAGCCAAAGACCTTAATAAATGTTCTGTTATTCTAAAAATGGAATTGAACATCTATTCAATAATCAACAAAATTAATCTCTGGTGTAACTTCAGTGACTTAACTTGAATTCTAACAGGAATTAGTTTGGCTTCCTATGAACAGCTTAGTGTGCCTACTTGTGTTTCTGTGTGTTTACTTAAGTGTTGCACTGGCCCTACAGCTGGAAGGACAGATTCACACAGGGCACTCAAAACTTAAAAATCAGAAGAAGCAGGTGAAACAACTGCCAGAGTGCTGCAACAGATGCTATCTTTCAGGCAGTGTAATTCATACACAGTAATATTAGCTGCAGCAGTTGAGCTCAATAGCAACACCTCATTATTTTATCCCTTAGTATTTATTCCTATGGTTGACGCCTCATGAAATTACTGCTAATGTGTTTATATAAGGGCAGATCTGACACAAGTGGGAAGAATTTAATTTCCCACTCATTCTTTCCTGCTGATGTGTCCTCTTCCCCTGGTAGAAGTGGCAAGTGTAAATAGTTAATTTGCTTCAATTATGAGCCTGTCCTGCTAAATTAGAAGCAGCAGGAATATGAAGAGCCAGAATTATACATATGAGGCAGCTGACAAATCCTCAGAGCTCACAAAATCAAATCATTTACTCCTCATTGGTGCTCAAAGACCCACTAGATAAAAGCTGCAGTTTATCCTTTAACATCTGATGGAACATGGATTGCATGTTACCAATACTTATGTAAAAATAAGTCCTTGTACATTAGTGTCATTGTTTATGATGCTGTTACCATTTTTGCTATAACCCACAAGCTTTCAGGGGGTTCTATTTTGGTCACTAAAAACAATCCAGACTGATTTGGGCATGAAAAGTAACAAAGCATGTTTTATAAGTTTCTCTTTTGACCAGAGGGAAGTTTTAGACATAGCAGCCTATTATCCCTGTCTGGGATAAATCAGGTAGATCAGGAGGGATTTTAAAAGTAATGCTGACCAACACTTCACATCCTCACAGCTTCTATTATGATGTGAGGTGCCACAAGTCAGATCAAAGTGGATCCAAGATCACTGTTTCAACAGGTCTTAGCACCACCTGGCCTCTGGGGACACTTAACCTAGCTCCTCCTCCTTCCCTGGGTGTAATGCTGTCCCATCACTTGACATGACAAATGAGGTCGTTCATCCCATGGGTGGAAGAGCCATCACATTCCCATTACATTGCCGTGCATATGGGGTGCTTGGTGTCAGAATGTCAGACAGTTCTGGGGACTGGTTGCTGAAATAGCTCCAGAAGATATACAGACTGCCAGGTAAAGGTAGTCAGTAGCATTTTTAAAACATAAATATGGAGTTTATTCACTCTTATATGTGCTCATATGCTCATACAGACATTTGTTTATCTCCCTTTAAAATGGCCTTTTATAAAAAATATTTTCTCCATGCTAATGAAGCAATCTCCAAGGAATAACTAACACACTTGTAATATGATAATAATGTACCTTCAGTTTAGTAGATAAAAGAACCACACAAGGTTTAGCTTTGTTTTATTTTTGTAAAAGAGAATAGGAAGAGAATGCACATCTGTGTGTGCACATGGCCAGAGTGAATTACAAGCAAAATGGACTCAGGAATAGGCACAACAGACAGCAACCTTGCATCTCCCCTCCCAGCTACCTGCACCAGCAAAGTCGCTTTTACCAGTGTTGCATCTTAGGTGTGTTTGGGAGATGCACTGGGTTTTTTTCACAAATTTATGTATCAAAATTGTATGTCTAACCTTTGAAGCTCTAGATGAGAGTGTCAAGAGTTTAAAACAACTGACCCTCATCCTGGTGCATTCTCCTTCTCACTTTTTCTGAAAGCATCTGGGTTTAATGAGCTGGAACATAAATGGACCAAGAACAGGTGCAACATTATGTGCAGAAACAACTCATGTCTATGTGTATATATATATATGTTCACATATGTAAATTTATACCTTCAGATTATTCTATTGCCCAGGCTTCTACAAGGCTAACCCTTGAACTCCTTAAATTCCACTGATTCCAGAGGGGAGCAGTGTCAGGCCCTCTGTTCGCAATGCAGTTTTGCTGCAGGGCCTCTGGCACGTGAAACCTCCCACTGCCACCCAGAGCTGAGCTGAGCAGGACTGTGCTGTACACTTGGGGTGGGAGACCTTCCCCTCTGTTGCAGAAAAATATAAAATTAATGTCACCATAGGAGTCACCTAGGTCACGTAGAGCTGCCACATCTTACTCTGTGTAGGCTACCACAGGCTATCATCTGCTGCCTCCTGCCCAGCCCACTGAGCAGCTTGGTCCTCATGAAGCCTCCTGGGAACACTGGAGTCAAAGGCAGCAACAGATACCCCATGTCAAGGGTGGATTTCTAATACCCATTTGCAGCACAGAACAGATACAACTCCTAGAGAAATATTGCACAAGGCCACAGAGTTATGAAGTGTTGACTTCAACTCTACTTTACCTTCTTGTTGTACTTGGAAGAAGCTGGGCCAAAAGGACCCTGGATTCCAAATATTGCCATAGTGCATATATAATAGCCTTAATTTTCTGTTTATTCATCTTCTCCATTTGAATTTGATGGGAACATGGTTTTAAGTCATTTGCATACAAAACTGGATTTAGGTCCAATTACTGTGCCTCCATTCAGTCTTACATCTTTGTTTTTCTATAAAGGAATACCACCAAGTAGAAATAATGACCACATAAATCATATGTTTAATGTCACTTCTTTTGTACCTAACTTTCATTCAACATGGTTCTGATAAAGTGTACAGTCCTGCTCCCATAAGCTGCAAGCATCAAGACTGTAAGGTCAGATTTAGGCCTGGCACAAATGTCTGCAATTTTCAGTGACCTCCACTGAGTCTCACTGTTTGTGCTAGAGCTGAATTTGGCCTGTGATCTTTCCCCTACACACCAGAAAGACTGAATTCTTTCCCCTAAGCTTCTAATATGTCATCAGTATCTTTTTCATGCTCTACAGTCAAAGAGACTGCTGAGCCATACAGCTAGCCCTGGGCCTCTTTCTGTTACTGTATGTACCTAGATTAAGAATCAAATGGTAACATATTTCAGTATCCATTAAGCAATTCTGAGGATTTTTTTTCTGACTGCTGTGGGAATATCTTTCTCCATATTTTAGATGAGTGTGTGCAGCTCTAGGTGCCTTTGCTGCAAAATCAGAAGATTAAAACTAGAGATATGTCTCCCACTTGGAAAAAAGACAAACTTTCTCTACAATCCTAGGTATTTAGGGCCAGGAACGACAGCCTGAATGCGGAATTTAATTCTGGATTGCAGCCTACTGTATTTTATCAGATGACATTCCTGTAACTGTACCCTGTGAAAGTGACACTCCCATGGGTTATAACACAGCAGAGACCAAGAAGACAAAATTGGTCATGCTGCTTTCTGATTTACTATTTTTGCCTTTTTTTTTTTNGTTCTGGAACACTTCCATGAAAACAAATGTGGGCACTTTTATATCACTTTAAAAAGACAAATATAACTTCCTTGGAAGTGTCAGCTCTAAGGAGATATTCACAAGATAAACGGAAAACGTCCCCTTCTTTGTCATCCTTGTACCATCTATTTAGGCAAAGCCAGGGAAGAAACATTGTTCTTTGTAATGTTCTTTGTCAGCCAGGAGACACACAGCTTTTGCAGATTTTACAGGCACAAATTCTGAAAGTCTCTTTTTCTCCTAAAGCCATCAGTCGTTTTAGTTCATTGTGTCCAAGTCCCTAGTATCACTTCTAGTATCAAAGGGGACTGTAGTTGCAAGCAGAAATCTTCCATTAGCACCTGATACTCAAAACTGAGGACATCATTGCCGACCTTTTGAGTCCATTTTGGCGCTTGTGATGATTGGGGGAAGGGAGATCTGTTCCCCTGAAGAAATAAGGGTGCAAGGCACTTGGGACAGGGTAGTAATCCTGGTGCCTAGTGGGTTGTAATGTGTTCGTAATCCTCCACAAGAAAGTTGAGAGGAAGTTCATTGGGAAAATATGACTAGCCAGAACAAAATCTTGGCTTAAGACACAGGTATATTTCAGCTATATATATCAGGGATGAGTTTCATGTTGTAGAGCACATAGAACATCACAGGAGACACAAAGCCTGCCACAAGGAATTCATGATCCAAAAAGGACAAGAAATGAACAGCAGTTAAAATACATAAAGCAAAGCATGCAGCGATTGGCATAATAAAACCGAAGCGCAGATATTCTACTGTGGTTTTAATTTGGTAAATACAGTGTTTGTGAGTGTTTATCCTATAACTGACCACCTGTCTATTTCCAAGTGAAACTTTGGTACCAGGCTGTGAGAGCCCACGGAGTTTGTTTCCCTACTGGCCTAATTCAAATTCTATCTTGTATATTGATAAGCATAAAGTGAGTTTCATATTTGCTCCTTTTGGAAAGTATCTTCTGTATTTCTGCATATTTTGCTAAACAGAAAAAGGGAACTTGAAGCTATCTTGGAAGTGCAATTAAATGTATTAAGCTGTCTACATTTGCATTTGTGAAGCAGAGCAGGAAAATAATGCCAGCAAGTTCCATTTATAGACAAATTAATGTAGTCTTGGTGTTTTGGGCATTCTATAACATGCTGAAGAGAATAAGAATAAATTAAACTGACCCACTCTGCATATGCAGAAACTATGTGGAGTTTTTTCTGCCAACATTCAATTCCAACAACTGGGACAATATAAAAAAAATAAAATATTGTGTAAGGAAATAAATCTGCTGCTGAATCAGAATGCGCCTATACTGCTTGAGTGACAATCAGTTGACATTCAATTATCATGTTAATTGAATTAAAGCAAGGTAGAAATTACTTAATTCCATAACTATATGCTCCTGTCAAGTTACTTATTTAATAATTGTTGCTTGCTTGGTGGAAGACAGGAAAATGACCTTATAAGAGATTTCTGAGATGCTAAAAATAAATATTCCCACTATACCCTATAGATAAGCAACAGAACAGAACCCTGCTTCTTGATACAGAAAAAACATTAAATGCATTGTTGGATATTACATATTTCATAACTGGGCACTGTCTTAAGTGTGAAACTCAAAAGAGCTTCTTACATTTTCTAGAGCACACCTGAATGATGATGCAAGCCTTTTTCCTCCCCCAAAGTGCTGCAAGGATGCAATTCTGTTACACTTACTATAACACTAAACTATTTAAGCCTGAGGGCTAAAACTTCTCACAGCTGCACTAAAAACAAAAAAAAAGGAGAGGTTGGGAGGAGCAGTTGACCCGCTCATACCTGTTTGAGATGTTGCTAGAGATGCTGAGCACGCTCCCTACTTGCCCTGCCTTCATAAACCCCCAGTACAAGTCCAGTCTAGAACAGTCAGTGAATTGGTATCCACTGCCAGGGCCACATTCATTTGCCTTCAGAGAAAAATATTGACGTCCAGACCTTGTTGCTTCTCATGTTACCATGTTGTTACTCCCAGGCAGGCAGAATTTAGCCTCATTTTCAGTGTCAGCCAGGACCAATCAGAATTTCCAAAACCATCATGAGGATGATACTTGTGTATGCTGACCTAAACAGTGGGCACCTTCAAAAGGACAATAGCAAATAGTGAGAGCTCAAGCTGTTGTCCTCAGAAGACATGCCACTGCCCTTAACAGGGACAGACTGGGGTGAGCTGATCACCTTCCAGACAAGTCAGCCTGCAGGGACCATTCTTGCCAATGCAAAACATCAGAGTGGGCTGGGGTCATCTAAAACTCTTTGCCTCTCATTAAGGACACTTTTACTATAATGGCCTTCTGTTCCATCTTCAGAATTTGTATTACTAGGCAAGACATGGTGTTCATGTGACTATTATTCAATCACCAAAGGAGTCAAGAGAAGAGGGCTGGACAGTGTGTACACTGAACATGACAGATGCATAGGTAGGAAATAATTAAGTAACAACTGTGCAGTGATGTTCCATTGAAGTAGTGATGTTTTAGGTGGAGATTTACAAAATTGTTGTTAGCTTCATATTATTGAGGTAACCTTGTGCAATATGACTATTTGCAGGAAAAGTCAGGTCCCAGAGGACTCTTTCAATTATGCTGTGACTAAGAGCACAGCAGGACTGTCTATTTTTTGTATTTGTGCAATGTAAAATAAACCCCAGTGTGGAACCAGTAGATACATGATCTTTTGAAGAACATGATTTGTGTAAAATTCTTGTTTTTTATGTTGGTTATCAGAATGTTGCAGAGGCATCACAATATATAAAGCAGTAAGTTAGTCTTTGTTCTGTAGGTCAACCTGAATTCATTTTAGCAACTAGGAACAGACTGTTGACTAATTTTTTATTCATTAAAAAAAAAAAATAGTAATTCCCCTAATAATCATAAGCAATTACAACTTAAAAAGCAAATTGCTACTTCCCCCACCCCCACCCCGAACAATATGAGATCAGCAAACACTGTATCTTAATCTGGAGAAACTACAAGGGTGCAAAGATGCATTTGCACAGCTAAAACCAATCTTCTTCCATCTTTGTCTTTATAATTACAACTTTAGAAGCCTAAGACTTCTCTGCTCTCCATTATGATCTTTTGCTTCCCCAGGAAGCAAAATCTTTAATCCTTTCAGAAAGCCTCTGAGTTTTGCCAGCCCATATCTGAGTTTTGTTCTATGTCTGAAAGCAACGCCTCAGTGGAACAAAAAACTGTTTCATGAACACATTCTTTATAAAAATGGTGTTGTTCCAGCCTGACACTACCACTCTGACTTTGTAGTCTGCGAGATACTGTCCTATGTGTATACACTCTGTGCTGCCAGGTCCTCTCCATTACAGGACTGCTGGTTTTACTGGAGTCATTGGAAGATCAAAAGAGAATACTTTAAAGTTTCATAAAATTTATCTTTCTGGGGAGGAGATGTTCATGTGTGTTTTTAGCTGTGGAATTCAGGACAACACTCCAAAATATCTTTATCTTTTAGCTTTGAATCAATAGCCCAGTTGACTAGTGTGGAATGGGAGGGGGAAAGTGGATAGTCTACTCTTACGGAGGTTTTCCATTATGCCCAGGTTGTACATTTGGCTAGAGAAGTGCATAGCAGAGACATGAAGCTGCAGTTTCATTTTGTGTGATATTATGAATCTCAAATGCCCATCCATGCATGAATTAAACTTGGGCATATAACTTTTAAATTGTGGTATATAACATCAATAAAAAAGTAAATTTTCTTTACCTTTATTTGACTACCTCACTTTTAAACCCTTAGATGTTTTTTAAACTTTTCCTTTCAACAGAGGAGCCAGTCCAACATAGTCACATGAAGCCAAGATGCATGCATGATTCCTAAATCTACCCTTTTAGGAAAAAAACCCCATGAAGTAGTGAGAAACTCATGACAACATTTGCAAAGAGGAATGCTGACTTGTTCCCGAATCTGTTACTGATATGGCTAACAGCAAATCATTAGCTAGGCTCCATGGGTCTCCTCCTGAGAATTTTCAACCCTAAATATCTACATATGCTTTCCTAACATCATGTTACTGTGGTGGTATGAGGTCTTGCCTAACCCTGCAAATAGTCTTCAGTCTTGAAATCTTGGCAAAATTGAAGGGATTCTCCAAGGTCTTTAATCTATTATGACATTGTGCACATGCCACATTTAAAATAATTTTGTGAGTTGAGAGAAATGTACAGAAATAGATACATGCTCCTGAGAAGTTAATTAGGCCAATATGGGATCAAGACTGGGATAATGACTAACATTACCCTAGCAGCTCCATGAAGCTTCTTTGACTGCCCCCAACAGTTTACCCAGGGAAGAGAGAAAGCCTCTTGGATGAACTGTGTGGTGCTGCCATCTCCTCCTTCATTTAGCTCAAATACCTTTCTGCACATTCTCATCTTCCCCAGAGTATTTTAACTGATCCCACAAGCTGAAGCCAGTGGATAGGCCTACGCTTGCCTTCCTCCATCCCTAGAGGTTCCATTTGAAAGTATGCCCCACACTTCACTTTGAACAACTAAACCTGAGACACTACAAGAGATACTGTTTTTTCGGTACTGCTGGGGAGTTAAAGGGTGTTTCAGCATTGAAACAATATTTTCTTTAAAATATCTGACGTTTATTATTTCACTCTTTAAGCAATATGAGAAGGAAAGGCTGTTTACTTAGAAAGACATTATGAAGATGCATGAGAAACACCAGTGATATATAAAAACAAAACCAGATTATTTTACCAATGTGATACTTCTTGTTTTTAGGTATACAAAAAGAAAACTGAAGCTGCCAAGAAGGAATATCTGAAGCAGTTAGCTGCCTACAGAGCAAGTCTTGTATCCAAGGTAACCCATAATGTATATACATACACACATATATATAGTGACATATTGCAAACCATTTTCAGCATTTATCTGGTGCTGAATACCATAGTGTAAATAGCCTTGTTTGTTATCACCTTAAACTTAGGTTTAAGTTGCAAGTGCTCAATAAACACAGTTATCTCTCCATCCTTTCCCTTCTGGTCATCAAGACAGCCCTTCGGTTTGAGAGTTCAAAAGAGGAGGGAGATAGCTGTAAACAGACCTCAGTATAAGAAACATGCCATGCTAGGTAGTCACCATGCTACCTATAAGGGAAAAAAAAATACCATACAAAAAATTCCTAGGTTTGGTTTTCTGGAGGGTTTTAAGTACTGATTTTTATCTTGCAATCACAATACAGAAAAATTCGAGCTCAGCTAACATTCCAAATTTTCATAAGAAAATGTGAATTTCCATTTTATGTACAGCAAACCATATCCGTGAGCACAACATAAGTCACCGTGAAGACAATGCTGGAATGTTCTTTCCTGGAACACACCAGTGTACTTCAAATAAACAGCTAGTAACAATTTCCTAAAATGATTTATTCAAACGTTCTTAGTGCCCATTATTTTGCAGTAGACTTTTTATAATTTGTAAAAGATTTTTATAAATGCAGAATAATGTGAAAATACTGCACTGTGTCAATGTAAAAAGCAATTAAGCAACTTTAGAATCATACCAGTTAGAATCACTTGGTTTGGGTCTATCAAAACAAATTTACTTTGTTCTTACTTAAGAAAAACAATTTTCGAGGTAAAGATTCCAAGATGAAGGACTGGCATATAGAATACAAGTAGAACTTCTTTGTTAGTTTCAATTTTTTGGGAGTCATGCTCAATACTTCTCTATGTATTGTATTAATTTGCACATATTTCAGGGGATCACTATATGATTAGCCATATATGTACTTTTCATGCATCCATCTGTTATCTTAGTATTTGGTTAATGCTTGTTCTGAATTTAAAAACCTGAAATATGGGTGTCACCTTAGGCATTTTTGAGGGTTGTGTCTTATACATTTTAATTTTTTAGCTACCATCATAAATACTCATGCATTTAGTTAAAGTGCTTTACAGGGTACCTTTCATTTCAGTATTTGGACTGTTTGGTTCCAGAAATACTCATTGCCTTCACAAAGAATACCATGTGCACACAAAAAAATATTTTTGAAATAGATTGCATATTGGCCAAAGATAGGTCTAAAAAGCACAAAATAGTCCAAGTTTTCTAAGAAATGCATGAAGCCAGCTTTTCACTGGAGAAAATAACTTGGATATCACCATTCAGCACATCGTCAACTGTTTACGTAACCCTCTGTGTAGCTTAATTTTGAAATGTCATATATAAAAAATATGATTTTTTGTTTGTTTGTTTTTTGGGGGTATTTTTATTTGAAGAGGGAAAAAAAGGATATTATGGCATTTTCTGAGGTTTATTTTTGGGAAAAAAAAGGGAAGATTGTTGATCAGTGCATGAATTCATTTGTGCAAATATTTAAATTTGTTGTTAGTCAGAAAAGCACTGAGCCATTTTCTTAACTTTTAAGCAATTATTTCAATTCTGCCCATAATGTAATGTTTTCCTCTAGTGTGGAAAGTATAAAAATATAAACTTAATGAAGCTGAGTGCTGATTGCTTACTCTCATGAACACACTCAGTGAATCTAACAGAGCTGGCATGTAACTAAAGCAAGTCCATTTTGAAAGAAGGATGTAAAATACCCAGTTGTAATATAATATCAGTATACTCTACATTATCATAATTAAATATTTATATGGCACCAGAAGAGTTGTAGTTCTTTAGACAAGTCTGTAAGCATGAGCAAGTATATGTAATACATTATTAAGATTGTTTGGAGTCCACATGGTCTTTTATGCCCATGTGTTGCATTATCATCCATAAAGACTACTTTTAGACAATATTATTAAGATTCCAAGACCTCTGTCTCAGAAGTTTAGATATGCCAAAAGTAATATACCTTTTCCAAAAATGCTTTAATGCAATATTAATTATTTACTCATATTATATGTTTTATACTTTATACCTCACTCTTGTATGAGTCTTATTTTATGCAGTTATAATCAGGTGTTCACCCTGGGTCCTCCTGAGTTATATTTACTGCATATTGTTTAACCTTGCTTCTTTATAGGATTTTCTGTGCTGCTCATCCCAGCAGTGCTTTAGTGTAAAGAAATCCTCACTGATACTCAAGAGTGGGATGTTTATTTTGTCCATATTTTCAAACACAAATGAATCATTGTGAAATCAGGTTTCCAGTAATTTTTTGGTGTTTTCCTTGGGACGTATTTCAGAGTATTTGACCAAGTACATGCCCTTCGTGTTCATAGAAAAGTTCCAATGACTTCAGGGTCAGCTGGCTGGCAGCTGTGAGATATTCAGTTGTGCTTCACATCATATCAGGACAACCTCTTGCTATCCGAATTATAGAGGTTACCCAACTATCAAGCTTTCTTCCTTATCCCTTCCCAGGGAACTCTGCCTATAAGAAGAGACAGGCATAAGCAGGCAAAGGGTGCTGCTCAGGTCCCCTCTGTCCACTTCAGCAGGTGCCTTACACTTCCCAAAGCAGTTGCTTTACCTGTTTCCTAACTTTTCAGCACTGATTCTGACACTTTTTTCATGAAGTATTTCTGGGTTTTAAACAACTAGTGAGCATATATGTGTGTTTATGTATGTTTTTCTGCAATTATTTGCAAATATTCTCTTCTCTGAAAAGCGAGGAATGCGCATATGCTATGTTCTACCTCAGTGGTCCAGTCTTGGAGTTGAATTTGCTGTTCCTCTCCTCTCCTCTCCTCTCCTCGCCTCCCCTCCCCTCCCCTCCCTTCCTTCTCCTCTTTTCCCACCCATCTCTAGTATACTTCTAAATGCTTATCTGATGTCTTTATGAGATATGGCTGCCACCCAGTAAATAAGGTAAATGTATGATTGTATAAATATGTCGGTATGCATTGGTCCATATTCAATTTATCAGTATATTTCCTGTATTTTCTCCTTTTTTATAGTGGTTGACATTAATGGGTTTGTTGTTGAGTTTGTTCACGTATGTAGGAATTGATATGTCAAGTAAAAACACATAACAAAGCATTATATCTTCTGCTATGCAGATTGCCATATTGCTTATAGTACTGACTAAGCCTTTGCATTGTAAACAAGTGTCTTTATATTTGCCCTTAGTTGCAACTTTTGGTACTATTCAGGTCCTGAAATGCAGTCTGTTATCTGGTAATTTGTATAGCATTACATAAAATGCTGTGAATTGCAATTTTACTTTTTCATAAAACAAGCACTTTTTCCAGCTTAACCAGCCTTTTTTCTGGCTGACATTAGGATTTTTGCTGAATATTTCAAATATATATATTTAAGACAGATATATATGGGCAAATGTTAAATACTTTCATATATTATATTATATTACAATATATACATATTATGCATTCAACATGCATAATATATGTGCATATAAGTGATACATATATGTATGTTAAATATAGCAGTACAACTGTTACTGTTTCAATAGTACAAAAAAAGTACTGCTTCTCTTCCCTGTTTTATTCTTTTTTTACTAAATGAATCTTTAATTCTTTGTGTAGTGACAACTTCAAGTTTCATGCAGACATATTTCAGTGACTATGGCTGAAGCTAAAACCTCTCAGCAAGGAGAATATTATTCAAATTCAAAATGCTCAAGCATATTTCAAAACTCTGATGTTGTATTTAAGTCAAAATGGTGTCCTCACTTGACTTTGTAGTGAGCGCATTGGACATTTTTCAGTTTTGTGGACAGAGCAAATTCTTTACACATGTAAAATTACTTCTTGCATTATATGGCAAACTTAGCTTTCCCAGTCCCTCATCTTGCAGTTGTGATTCATAAGAAAACTAAAGGTCATATCTAGTAAGACTGGCATTGCCTTAATGCCATTAGCATAGCAATTTGTAACCACAGAGTTCCAGGCACCCAAAATATCTATTACACTGCCTACGTTGTAACACAAATGATCAGCCTAAGGAATTCAGTTCTTTTAAGACTGAAGTGAATATACATGAAAAAGTTTCACCTACATGTAAAAAGCAATATGGAGACCATGAGAAAAAAGAAAAAAAAAAAGAAAAAAAAGGCAACCAAAAAGCAAAAACCAAAAATAAGAAACTCCCAAACTGAAACAGTAAAATTGCTATTAGTTTCCCGTTTCATGTATGTATGTGGTGATAGCACTTGCCTAACTGATAAAAAGTCAAAAAGATATATCAGCTTTCCTAGCTCATGCATTTCCCCACTTGTAAGTAAATGAAGATGTGCAGGTGCGCTCTCACCATAGTTTATTTTCTGTAGCCCAGTGAATCCCCTGTTCTTTTCTGCACAGCAGCCAAGCTTCAAAGGTAGAGGAGCACTGTATTATGGCTAACTCCTTCCTAAAATAAGCAGCTAGTGGTGTCTGAGACCCCACTAACTTTTGGGAATAACATTCTTAATGTCTCTTGACAAGAGTCAATGACTGAACTGTTTTGTCTCCTGGTCAGGACCTGAATAAGTTGGGTATTACATATAAGGAGAGCAGCATCCCTTCTGCATATGGCAGAAAGGCATGTGGTTCTGAGAACAGCTTTTCCTACATAATCTCTAGTCCCAGTTCATGCAGATGTTTTTGAAATTTGATAAACCAGTTTAGGCTATTCTCAGTGAAAGCATAAGAGAAAGAATAAATAAAAAATATGGTTATGTTTGATGCATGCTTTGGGTTGTTTCTTGGGTTTTTATGGTGGGGGATTTTTGTAGCTGCAAGACATATGGCAATAGTTATCTTAAAACAATAATATAAAATCTCAGAATGATGACATAGACATACATTTTTTACTTTTTTTCCATTAAACATTAGAATCTCTGGCTGGGAATATTATAATGTAAGGCTTGTAAAGCAGGTAATTCATGTTTCTGTGATACATCTTTCTTTCATTATTTCTGAAGTTGTTATGATGTTGTCAGAAATTTTTAAGGAATTATAAATAAAGTTATGTATGTGCAAATATGTGATGTATCAGAGTATCTGGTATGTGAACATGTATATTTATAAAACAGTTGTCTAATGTCATAATAACACAAGTCCAACCATTTTTTTGTCGAGGAAGGAAACAAACTATATACTGCTGAAAATATAGAGCAAACTATAAGTTAGTAACATGAATTTTATTTGAGGCTAAATCGTGTGATGCTTTGCATTAAGCAGCGCACAAACTGAGAGATACTCTCACATAATTTCTGCCAAAAAAATGGCAGAAATGTCTTGCTCTTCAGAGAAGCCAGATTTTGATTTGGAGAGGAACTGTGTTTGTTTTTGAAGTGAGTTAATAAAAGTAGATTTCACTATTAGCCTAGTGCTTCCATTTGGGGAATTAAAACACTTGTATCAAATTAAAGTTGCATATCCTTTATCAGATGTACCCAGGTTACATTCATAAAACATCCATTTTTACTTACATACTCTAAATGAATCCATGACAATCCCCTGTAGATGATGACAAAATGTATATTTAGATTTGAAGATATTCTTCTGAGCCACCTCGACTAATTATAGATGACAACCCATGGCTTACTCCTTTGTTCTGAAACATCAAGAATGTGTCAAAAAGCTTTCTGAACTCTCTAGAGTCCCAGATGTTGTTATTGCAATAGGTGACTGGAATTAACAAAATACGAAATGTCATTTGCTAAGAGCCTCTTGTGACTTAGGTAGGAAGACAGCTGTACTGCAAATATGCATATGAGTTACCTACCAGAGTGTGTGGAGTTAAGTCAAAGGAATCTCTAAAGGAGTTAAAGAGCTAAGCAGGAAAGAGAAAATGGTGCCAGAGAAGTCATTCTCTCATAAGCAGCCTCACAGGGGTATTAATAAAATGGCTGAGTCCACGCAGGCTAGAAGAAGGGATTCTTCTCAAGGACAGGCTTGGGGTTAGAAGTGACCTAAAATGTCAAAAATGTTAAAAACAGACGGGATTATGTGAACACAGAAAAGCTGAGAGAAGGAATAAACAATTCAAGATGTTCCTTCCACTGAAGAGGCAGCAAAGACAGCAGATGCAAACTTAAGCTTAGGTAAGCTTTGTAGGAGCTGCATAAATAAGCAGTCAATTTCCTTCTATCTACCTCTTTAATGTTACAGTACTGAAGGTAACTCATTTTAAGCTGAGTCAGGCCTGCCAAAGTTTGATCACAGCCTGCACAGCCTGGACCATCCTGGTACTTGCTGACATAATCACTGCTGTTACCTGAATGTAACCTTCATTCTGGTCACAGAGTCCAAAAATTGTTGAATTCATCAGCATGGCTCAAGGACAAACACCAGTCACTAGATGTGGGCATGGCACGATCATGAGAAGGGACACTGTGGCAACTATGTAGGTTTATGGCACATGTTCATGTAGGTTTTGAAATACTCACATGGTACATGTTCCAGTCTTATAGAGAGAGGATGCCAAACCTCATTTCTCATTTAAGGAGAAGCACCTGTTTCTCATTTTAAATAAAACTATGCTACACCATATTGGTTATGTAAAAAAAAATCTGAGTTTGGAATATGTTATGTTTACCCACAAGTAAAGCTGTTTGCATTCTTTGCTTATTTGCATATCACTTTTTTGACCTCGAGGAGGTCTCTTAGCCTGTATTTAAAGGACACATGGGCATACAATAGTACCAAGAACATTTACTGAATGTTCTGAATGTACTGAATGTATTTACTGAATATTTTACTACAAAGGGGAGCTTAATTGGTGTTGTTAATAGAAGCATTGAGATATCTAATCTGTAAACAACTGAAATTATATTGCTTCAAGTGAAAGGCTTTGATCATTGACTAATTTTGTGAAATCAGTAGAACAAGAAAAAAAACCAACTTTTTTCTCTGTACACAGACAATCTCTGGTTTTTTTGAGACAACACTGACATTTTGATTTTACACTACAAGGAGCAACATTAGCTGAGCACTGCTTTCTAGAGTGGAATTATTACAAAAGTCTGTTTAATTCCCCCGTATTATGTCTGTGTATTGTATGCTACAGTAGATTATATATATATATATATATGTAAGGAAATAAATATAGACACTTGTAGTTTCTACATATGCTTCTGAAGAAACAAAGGTCAAAAGTAGTGATAATCAATTAGCAATGATTCCTAGCCTCTGTTAACCAGATCCTACCTGGTTTTCATGAAAAATGAAATGGACCTACAGGGGTTAATCTTGAAGTAACAGTAACAGTGTGGGGTTGTGATCCAAATTCTGTTGGAATTAATAACAGAAGATTTTCCTTTCAATTCAGTAGTCCAAGGATCAGGCCCTTAGAGTACTTCCTTCTTAAAACATATCTTTACTTTACCTTCAACATGGATGTTGTTTATGTTCCAGCTGAAATGGGGTTAGAAGTGCCAACAGTAGCTAGAAGGAAGCCACAGGTTAGAAAGAGAATCAATATCTATGTGGGTTTCAAGAGCTGTTTGGTTATCCAGATACAGAGAATAGGGTTTAAAGTGTGACTTTTCAAAGTGGAAGTAAAATAATATCCCAAAGGAAGCTGTGGAGATACCAGAATGGCATCACCTAGGCTGCTGCCTTTTTCTCTGACACAAGTAAATTAAGCAGGATGTCTGTACCAAAAATCATTTCTCAACCATAGGAGTGAATTGAATGTTATGGGATCAGGGAAATCCCAATGTCATTTTCCTCTAAGGAACACACTCCCTGTGCCTGAATTCAATCTGTGATAGAAAGGACCATTAGTACCAGAGCAGTTCTCAGTAGAAAAGAATAGCACAACTAAATGAGCAATGCTTAACCCCTTAATGTAATTTAATTCTTTAATTTAGCAGTTAAGCATAAGGAGTTATGGTGCACAATAGGATAGTAGAGTGGATTGGAAAGTTCTCTTTGCTCAAAAATTAGGAGGAAAGGCACAAGTTTGGTGAAAACCATGGGGAAGAACTTGATTCAGCACTTTCTAAACTCTACAAAATTATCAACTCTGAACACTGCCTGAGAAGAACATCACTCATCTCTATAATCACACATTTCCTTGAAGATATGATACAAGTGAAATAATTTTGTGGACCACAGGTCATGCATCATCAGTACTTTCAGTTAATATAATTATACTCGTTATCATCAGATTTGCAGTAATACTTTTTTTTTCCTTCCTTTCCCTATTTCTCTTCTCCTTCCATTATCTTTCTGTTCAGGTTTCAAATTGTTCTTCATGCTTTTTCTTTGTGTTTCAGTAAAACAATAGATTCTTGGGCAGGGAGGCAGGAAATTAATTTTCTATTGTGCCAAAAGGGCAGTCATACTTTCTCTGTAGCATTCCATTGCCTTGGCCTACCTACATTGTCTTCTCCTTCTGGTTTTTTGTTTGTTTGTTTGTTTTCTTAAATTTAGGCAACAGTATTAGGTCATGATGTTAGGTGGAGACAGGTCCATAGGAAATCTTCTAGCCTGTGAGGAACTTGAAGATTTAGCATAAGGCTTCAACCTGATCTTCAGAACAAGTATAAGCCATGCAAGGAGAATAAGGGACTGTCAAGAACAACTAATTTGTGGTCCTAGTGTATATTTGCTATATCTATAAATAGATATATCTATAGATATATCTATAAATATATCTATAAAAAATACCATCTACCATAAACTAAATATAGTAGTCTGTCACCCTCTAGTGGTGGGTCTACATCACCATTCTGATAACTGTGATCAGAGATGTTCTCACTAGAGATCTAGAAAACCTTGTTGCATGGAGGGCATACTAAGCCCCAGTGTTTGGTGGTCTGTGTACAGATTTACAGTTTTACTCTTCACTGCATATGTCTGAAAACTGATTTTATCCTAGAAATTAATCTCAAAAATCAGAGATGTAAATTGTCTGCATTGGTTTGGGGCAGACTAATTAGAGGTTTGGGAGACTTTTAAATTTTTTTCTGTGCTCTTCTCCTTGGACAAGGCAAGGGAAAACTGACTGAATTTCAACCTGCAAAGTTGAGGAACATGACTGTGCATTTGAAGTCCTTATTAGCTAATCAAATCCCCTTGTTCTTATTTCCTAGTTTTACCCATAATAAAAGTCCTTGTCTAAGACTGTGTGATGCTGTACTGGACAGGTGCAATGCCCAGTCAAGTCTGTGAATGCAGTAATTGTGCCTGAAATGGCAGTGTGACTTATGCATCATATATTCCTCTTGCTATGTTTCACAGTAAAGTAACATAACTAAGCCAAAATATTTGACATCACCTATTCTATTAGCTTCAGCAATACTTAAAAATACTTTTAAAAAAATACTTTAAAAAAATCTGCATTTCTGACCTATCCACAGAAAAAGCTAAAAGTGCAGTATGCTGGAGAATAGCATTTAATGGGTTCATTTATCAAGATTCCCAGTGACTGATAGTATTGATGTGTTTTACGCTGATACTGGACAATTTGATTTCAGATCATATATGATTCAAAGCATCCTAAGTTACTGTAAAATACTTGGTCTTAAACTGAAGTGTTGTGCTTTTCAATGGATCAGGAGGTGAATAATAGATTGAGAAAACTCAGACAGTCCCTTTTGATCACTTTGCAGTGCTCTTCTCAGAGGTATAATGAGTGTTATTCATCTCTGACCAGGGACCATACAATTCCTCTTAACATAATTTGGTATTTAAAGTATCAAATGATACTATCTATATGTCTGTAATTTTATCAGTATGGGCCATGCATTCACCTCTTATGTGTGAACTCAGAATTGCCCAATAATTAGATTAGTTCAATGTATTTTTGTTAGAGATGTATGGCAGCATCTTTGTAGTTACAAATGAAATATAAGTATGTCTCAGCATGTTGCAAATGGTGACGGCAAAGGCTTTTTGTGATACCTCCTCACCAAGAGGAATTGTTTAAGCAATCTGTCCAGAGACACTTCGGGAGCAATTATCCCTGTTTGGACCACACAGAGCCTCCCAGATACATCATGAAAAGACAGGCTGTTTTCATGAAGAGACTATGCTCTCAATAGAACTTGAAAGCTTCTCAAGAAAGAACACAGCATACACCGCCTGTAATGTGTAATAAGCGTGGGACACTCAAGAGGAGGCGCCTCACCATGCTGCTAATTAGCAAACCTTCTGAATCTCTGAAATTTCAGCAAACCTACCAGTCTTTGCTCCTACACTCATGAGAGTGTTCTAAAAATACAACTGGGAAGAGAGGGGGAAAATATTTCCCATGTTGTCATGAACATTAATTCAGTGTTTTAAAAATAATTTCCAAATAGTGGCAGATTTTTGAAGCTACTTTCAGTCTTTTATGTCTGCATCTGACTCCTGCAAACATGCACACAATACATATTGTACACATGTACATCCACGTGCAAGCAGAGCCAGGCAGATCCACAGAGACAGAGATTTGCATTCATTTTATCATTTTCATTTAATTATTCATAGTTTACTGAAAAAACAAAGGTTTCTTTGCTAAGGGAACTGCAGTTATACTTAAGGAAAATTAAGTTATTGTTCTCACCTTCATCATCTCATATAATGGAGCAATTTCAGTATCACATGTGTCAACAGAGTGTTGGTGATGGTGCATCCTGCAGAAAGAATACAAATAGACTTCACTGACCCTGGAGTGCTAAGAGTAACATGAAACTTATTCTGACTTGTAAACTGAGCAAACATGACATGGAGATCACAGAATAAGGGCATATATGCATCTTCAGCCTTGTTTTGACAAAGTGACTTCTTTCTCCAGAGGGACAATTCTGCCATTTTTTTCCAGCATGTTTCATCTTTCACTGACTATTAATCCCAGTATGACTTAAATTATGATTCCCACTTAAAAGCATATGGGAGTTAATTCTTAATTTTTTTTTCATCGTTTATTTAAGCACACAGTTCACAGTCAGGATATCTTAGAAAATAAAAGTATGGAAAACAACTGAGTGAACTGAGTTTAATCAAATGTAGCGAGTTATAAATACTAGAATTCACATACATTAGAGATTTTATTATTAGCAATTTTAAGAAATCCGGAAAGACCATTTCTGGAAATCTGTGTAGTTTCTAATATTCTATGCAGTATTCTTTCATCTTTAGTAAGATAACTTCCCTGTGTCTGATGCAGTCTAACATGTTTATAGATGTTAGTTTAAAACAGAATTTTCAGAACATTATGAATTGGATTTACAAAGTTTTACTAAAAGTGAAATTATTCAGAGTATTATTTCTCTTTATGCATGGCTCATGTAACATATTTGGTGGCATGGATAGCATTCCAGCACAGAATACTTCAAAATAAAGGCACTGACACAGCAACTAGCTGTTCCACACAGAACAGCTGTTGGGGTTCAGCCTCTTCATCATGTTAATTGAATGATAAAGAACTATTAGCATTATCAATGTGTACAGTAAATGACACTGAAATTCTTATCCCTGGTTTGCAAACAGGAAAATGAAACATGTCAAAGATCACTGCAGACTTCTGCTGGAACCCACCCTTCTGAATGTCTTTTCAACTAGGCCATCAAATCTGAGGTCAATAGAGGTGGCTGCTTGTGTGAATAAATATGTCAGGCTTGGTTGTCTTTGTTGTGCAAGTTATTAGGTCAGTGGTTCCAGTTGCAAGTTTGGAAAAAGGAAAATGCCAGGCTAGACCAGTAAACAGAGGATCTAAATTACTTTTTTCTTTTTTTTCCCTACAATGTTGAAGACCAAAATGTAAGTTAAAAGGGATTGATGATTTTTCTAGTGTAATACCCAAACTCCATTTCAAGGACAGTTTGATGGTCCAGATACGTGTTTTCTATAGTGTGACTCTTAAACAGACTTCAGGGTAGAACAGCCACGTTTAGTAGCTTGTAAGTATTGTCTGATTTTCTGTTTTTCTCAACAGAGCTACAGTGAACCTGTTGATGTTAAAGCCTCCCCACAACCTCAGATGATGAATTCAAAGCAGTCAGTGTTTCATGGGCCCAGCCAGGCTCACTCTGCACTGTACCTCAGTTCCCACTACCACCAACAACCAGGAATGAATCCTCACATCACTGCCATGCATGCCAGTATCCCCAGGAACATAGCTCCCAAGCCCAACAACCAAATGCCAGTGACTGTTTCCATAGCAAACATGGCTGTGTCCCCACCGCCACCTCTTCAGATCAGCCCACCTCTGCACCAGCATCTCAACATCCAGCAACACCAGCCGATTTCAATGCAGCAGTCCATTGGAAACCAGCTACCAATGCAGGTCCAGTCCACTTTACATTCACCAACAATGCAGCAAGTAAGTTTGAGCTTCACAGTTGTCTGGGGAATTATTTTATTCTGTGGGGGGAGTGTGGGGAGGAGAGTCGTCCAAAAGTGGACACAGTGAGGGAGATTTAGAGCTACGGATTAGCTTTAGTTTTGCAGGTTCCAAAACCGTGGTAGTATAGAGTTAGTCTTTCAAGGGCAAGAACTCATGAAGGAGTTTACCTAGATGATGGAATATTTCAGGGGAACTGTTTGTGCTAGTGATGATGTCCGTTGTTGTCTGTAGATCCACATGCAAATCTGGGAGTACCTGAAAATATAAGTGATATGTTAAGTCTTAATGTAACACATTTTACACATTTTTATCCTTGTGCTGACTGTGACATGGAACCGAGCGGACATGAAGTAACCCAAGTTGTGTTGAACATGTTAGATTAAGTGAATATGAGTTTATGCTGATTCATAACTTCATTTTGCTACATAGATATACTCTCTTTTTACTAGAAATAAGTGGGCTGTGTCCACAATCCCAATATGGTGGCTTTTTCACTTGTTTTTTTTTTCGGATTTTTTTCCTACTCTCAGTGTTGATTTCAATACATTTCATAGGAGTTCTGAATGAATGCAGACCAACAATGGTATTATGACTTTCACGCCCAGGTTTATGGAGGGCTAGAGCAGATAAGCTGTTTATTTCATCAGAGAAAATTTCCTTTTGTATTGGATGAGATCTGACTATCAATAATAAGATCTTGCATTGCAGAATGCCGTTAGAATGAAAAATTTTTAAATGGACTTGGGAGAATCTACAAGATCTTTATACACAAAACTTGTCAGTTCTGGCTGATAGTGCATAGTCATGAATTTGCTGCGTAGTTTCAATTTCTCTATAAATTCACCTTTGCTAACAAGGCATTTGCATTTGTTTTCCAAGACAGAAACATTTCATCTCAAGATTGGTCTTTAGAGATGAAAATACTTGCACACAAATCATAGCTTCTAGCTGGGAGAACAATTTAACAGAGAAAGAAATTTTCCAAAGCAGAAAAAAACCCAACCCAAACCAAAAAACTAAACAAACAAACAAACAAAAAACCACAAAAACAAACAAACAAACAAACAAAAACCTCAAACAAACAAAAAACATAATCTTTGAAAGCAATCTGGACTGATAAACTTGGGTGTTCAGGTGTGCTCAGGACAATATGGACTTTTTCAGATACTTTGTTCTTAGTCCAAAGAGTGTTCTTGAGTAATCAGGAAGAAAAATTTGTAAAGTGTTTACAACATTTTCCTGGTCCAGTTTATTTTTCATAATCAGAGTAAGCAGGCCCAACAGACTTATGATCACACATGTGGGGTTGTGTATTCCTGTTAGTGTGAGTGTCCTGGATGATCCTATGCTCAAGTCTCAGAGAAACTCAGGAGTTGACCTAAGCCTGGGTGGCTGTATTTAGCTGGAGAAAGTCTTGGGCAGGTGAGCCAGAAGGGTCTGCCTGGCATTCCTAAGCTTGATGGAATCCTAGTTGAACCTGAAGGCTTAGAGCAGGGAGAGACAAAGCAATACCCTAGTTCATTTACCAAACATGAAAAATGATATCTGTGACTGCAACCTGCTGAGATCCTATAGCTATATTTCAGCAAGTTTTTACAGCACAGTGATTCAGCCTTCTAAGTTCAGATTGCTTACCACGTTCAGTGTCACTTATACATTACTTGTTCAGTGGAGAACTTTATAACATCAAACTCTTTATGTATTTTCCAGAATCATCATTAAACATAGCTTACTGAATATATTTGAAAACCTGGCTCTATTTATTGAATTAATAGTACAGTAGGAGCTAGCAAAAGATGTAATCCAGATGTTAGATACTTACATATTTATACAAAGAACATCATTATTGTATGAATCCAAACACTTACACTTTACTCTAAACCATTACATACTACAAAAAAAAAAAAAAGGTAATATAATATGAATCTTCCAATGTTTTATTTTTTTACAAGTTGCATGCTTGTAGCATATGGTGTGTGCATCAATGGCTTGAGAGTACTTTCTGTTGTCTGTCATGTGTGGCATGCCGTTGAGTTATTTCTAGCTTAAGAGAAAATATGGGACACTGGGTGGTAGAAAACAGGTCCTTTTTTTAACTGAGGATAATTACAGTTAAGTAACCTCTCCCTGACAGTTCTCTGTTGCTAAACTCACAAAATTTTTGGTTAAATACTTTTTGCTTACTCATATTCCTTAATCAGAAGGGCTGGTGCTGAAGATGGTAATGAAAATACCATGGTGAGATATTTCTCAGTTTCATTCAAGGTGGCAGGTGCTTGTTACTTGTTGAAATACTACACTGCCAATCTACATGGCTCTTTAAGGACTGTGGAATGTCTACAAGAAAACTTATATTTCTTTTGTTCCTGTTTTCTTATCAAAGTAATTTCATTTTGGAAGATTTGTACATTTTTTCGTGGTTTTTTTTTTTTCTTTTTTTTAGCCTACAACAGTTTTTTTATAGAGAATTGAGTTCCTTTGGTGTTGGCAAGGACAAAGCAAAATATCTATTACATTTTAGGGCAACAGGTGCACTAACACCATGATTTGCCATGACAAAACAGAACAGTTGTATCCTCTTCAATTTCTTAGGTATGACTCTTTCTAGTCCACTCAAAAAAGGATAGAAAACACTCTCCCAGGGATTTCATACAGCATTAGAACGCAAAAGACAGGTTGGCCACCGGAAGGCAAACAGCAAAAAGTCAAGAGACTATAACTTGAAAGTAAAGGCCTCTTTCTGACTCAGTTGTCAAAGGACTCTGCTCTCCCCTCTGCTTGAAACTGAGCAAGCACTCTGCTGATCACAGAGCATGTTAAAGAGGAAAAGATGTAGCGAGGGCATTTGGCCACTCATTTTCCCTAGGAAAAAGGAGGATAGTTTCATATCAAAGACGGTGTTGTAGTATGTCTGAAGGACTGCCAAGTCCAAGAAAAATTACATGAAGATCCAGATTTCAGTCCTGGCAGCCAGAAACACGGTTCTCCAAAAACCACGTTGCATGAAAAACACAAACTCTTCTGTGCGTAACTTTGAGGAGGGACTGATAAGAAGTGCTGACCTGGGGAGGGAGTTCTGCTCCCACTGCTTCCAGGACAATAAGCTGATCTTCATCAGCTCCACAGGGAACAGCATGTCCTTCTCCACATCCTGCACTCCTTGACTGTACATGTGCAGCTGCCAAATCACGAGAGATTGCCAACTGGAGAAGTGCAGTCTCCTTCGGGAGGCCACAAAAACTACAGAACATCAAGAAGATCAGAAGTGTTGGTAGCCAAAAATCCTCACTGACTGCACAGTTTCTGGGGTTTTTGTTTGTTTGATTGATTGTTTTGTTTTGTTTTGCTCTCTTTTTTGTTTTTGCTTTGGTTTTTGTTTGGGTTTTGTTTGTTTTTGTTTCTTTTTTTTTTGTTGGGGTTTTGTTTTTGTTTTTTGTTTTTTGTTTGTTTTTTGTTGTTGTTGTTGTTTGTTTGTTTTTTAAATCAATTAACTCTGTAGAGTATGCAGCTGATGCAGTGTATCCAAATTGTTCTGAAATGCAAGAGGCAATGTAAAATTTTGGTATTAGCATTTTGGACATATGCCTAGGATTAATAAATACTTTTTAATTTCTTTTAAACAACCTTCTCTATTTTGAGTTATCGAAATTGTAACTTCTGTGAAGCAGACTATTTTGTCTTTTTTTTCAGCAACTGTTCCAAAACAGTTAATGAAGAAATTAAATAATGACCACTACTGGAGACCTTTGAAGTGTTTGATTATGGTGATAATCCTTTAACTGTAAAAAAAAAAAGACCATTTTGTTCTATTTTCATACTCAGATTTAAATTAGATCCTGAGTTTTATAATCTTTAACTTAGAATTCTAAAATACACTATATTTTTCTTAAATAGTATTAACAAGAACTATATTAAAGTTTTGCTTTTCAAAGTCAAAATCCACTGTGCAGGAGTTTTTCTTTCATCCACTTTTGATACACCGAAGACTCACAGTAGATCAGAAGAGTGTGATTTTTCTTTCATTAAATGCTCATGTTATCATTTTATCACTGTATAATTTTTAACTGATACAGAGTTGCTTCTCTGCAGTCTGTTTCTTAGGTTTGACATGATGTTTAATTTTTATTTTGTTATCATTAGATAACCTGATTCTTAACCCTTGTCATTCAAATTAGCACAATTTCTCCAAAGTTTGGGCTAAACCAGCATCTGAAGCCACAGTCTCTTTCGACTTGCAAGGTCATTCTTTTCTTTCTCTACTCACACAGACATTTGTGCTTCTTTCTGAGTATACCCTGCTATCCAGCCCATTGTACTGTGCTGTTCAGTGCGAAGAGTGATGAGACCAAGGATTCTCTCCTCCCCAAATACTCCCAGTCCTTATTAACGAATCCTGTTAAGTAGCCCTACTGGAAGCATCACCTTACCTGCTCAAAATCCTTCCCCCAAGCATTGTGTGGGATGGTGAGTCCCATTACAGTCTCTGTCCCACTTCAGTTCACAGGTAGAGCAAGCAAAAGTAGATTCTGAATGTCTAGTAACCATGGCTGCAAGTGCATATGCATAACAAAGCAGCAGATGATTAATGTATGTCACATTTTATTTATTTTTTTTTTAAATAATAACTCATTTCAGTCTACTTTTCGGTGTTTCTTTTCCTTTAGAAAATAAATATATACAGCAAGATGATTGCATAGCCTGCCAAAAATAATAGCCTCATTTTTTCTGGTACATATTTTATATACAGCAAACTCAGGGACCGGCTGTATTTGTCCAGATTTCTTCTTCTTTTTTTTCTTAAGCTTTGTCTTCGAATGAGGTCAAGAGAAAAAAAAATCATTAATATCTGTCAACTTCCTTTATAACCTTAAGGAAAAATCTTTGTATGATATCACAGAGACAGATTTTCAATTTCCTTGTGTAATAAACAGATGCTTTAGGATTTGGATGTAATTTAAAGGTTTAAAATATCACATTGAGATTGATGAATAAATCAGTTGTGAAGACAAAAACATTGAAGCCTGTTGAAAATACCTCTCCAGACAGGCAGGAAATGAAATTAGTTCCTAGTAAAGTGTAGAGATGAGGATCACTCTTTAGTTCTGCTGCAGGCTTTTTAGGACTTGCTGTAGTGGCACAACGAAACTGCTAGGGCTACAGAAATCTAATTAAAGAGCAAATGTCCCTCCTGACATCGAATTAATCTTTATCAAGTTCCCTATTTTTATTTCAATCTGGAACAAGAAAATGAAATTTAAAATTCCAGACGTGTTGCAAAACAGTTGGTGATTTTCTCTTGAGCATTACAATGCAAAAACATTCAGCATTGTTTAATTAGACCTCGAAGCACTCATTTTCTGAGCACTTTTTATTTCATCATTGTTTGTTAATGGCTTACATAAATAATACACAAATATTTACCACTAGGCTGTCTCCCTCTGTTGTACCAATCTATATTATCAGAGCTTTTTCTGCTGATGAAAAAGCTGAAGTAATTATTGCTTGCATCTTAAACAGTACCATACTTATATCAGTCCTTCATTCTGAGTTCAGGTTGCTTAAATTACTTTGCTTTAACAAACATGCTTTCCAACATCCACACTGCAGGTGTTCTGGTGGCCCTCAACCTGCCCCAGAGGCATCACCAAGATGCTTCTGGAGCTGGAGCCTGGCTCAGATACCCCTGCACCATGTTAGAGTTTATCACCTGAGTGTGTCCTAAGAAACAGCCCCAAATACCAGGGAGCAGTAAACTAAACAGACTGGCAAGGTACAAGATGAAAGTGTTGCTACCCCTCGTTTTGAAGAATTAAATTCGAGTCTGAAGTCCCAACCAATGAAAGAAACCAATTCTGCTGGAAAAGAGCCAAAGCAATTTGGCTGTGGTCACACAGAAAACCTGAAAAAATATGAGAATAAGTCCCCACCCTGTTCCAAGTTGACATTTAAACCACAGAACTGTTCTCCAACATCTAAGCTATTTATTTGTCTTAACTCCGGAAGAAATGGAATGGATATTGTGTTGATGGTCTCTTCTTCTTATTTCGAAGAACTGTCTCCTTGCTGCATTCCCAGAGCAGTTTTGGGTGCCACCTCCCTGAAGTACTCATAACCAGGTTGGATGGATATCTGAGCAACCTGGTCTAGTGGAAGGTGTCCCTGCCCACAGCATGGGGGTTGGAAATAGGTGATCTTTAACGTCCCTTCCAACCCAATTCATTCTATGATGTTATGAGTACTTGAGTCTCTGTGCCTGCTCATGTGCGTGCTTTGTTACTGGCTGCAGTCCCTATATCGTGTTTTTCATGTATATATGATTTTTTTCAAGAAAAATGCTAAGATAGATGAGAGGCTTTGCTATGAAAGGTAAACCTGAGTGCCTGAGGGTCGGATGTGTTTTTATCTTACAGCTAAATTAGAAAGGTCTTATGGGTGATGTTTTGTATAAAAATGATGACAATGGTATAGAAACCTCAATTTTCTGCCTTCTAATTACTTAAAATTCCAATTAAAGTAATTGGGAAATCTGCTCAATTACGATTGCCTTTGGAACTCTTGCAGGCAAGGGGGTTGTTTACACAGCTTGCTGTGTACATTTAGAGGCTGGTGAAAAGGCAGTGTACAGAGCACGGGAGTTACAATCACCATGGGTGTAAAACCCACCTTGGCTGCATTTTACTTACTCTCATTAGCAGGGCAGTATATAATTAACATGGCAACTACATACAGAATTCAGTCGTGAACTCACTCACCACTGTTTCTTGGCATCAACAGGGACAAAGTGAGGCTTCGAAGAGTCTTTAAGGTACTGAAGTGTTACTCAGGATGTTCTCCATATGGAAAAGATTAAGAAAGAAAGTTGCAATCATTTATGGTCTAGACTAAAATCCATTATTAGGATGAATGGATTGAGATGACAGTGCACAGGAGAGGCAGGGCAGAACACCTGCAGGACCTCTGGGAATAACCAAAGAAGAGAGATGTGGAGAAGAAAACTACATGTTAAATTTGAAGGAAGCGAATTTCTGTGGATGGAGGGGGCCAAGGGAAAACTGAGAATACTCATTTATCTTGACAAAAGGTAGTGTGGCTGACTTCTTAAACCTGCAGAAAAGGTATCTCTCCACAAAATTCCTGTCCTAATGAGGGCTATGTATAAGAAGCAACCACACAATGCACTAACACTAAATTAAAAGCAATAATTCTATGTATTTTGTGTGTGGTCTTTGGCCAGAAGGAGTGAGTTTTCAAAGCAGATACCTTGGTTCAAGTTCAGTTTCCACTTAACTTGAGTGGGAATTGTGTACCCTTGCCCCAGGAAGGAGTTTGGTCTGGTTTTTTTTCAGCAGACATCGATTGCTTTCATACAACATTCCCATGGTTTTACCCAATGCAGTTCTTCTAACTCTACAGGAACATGATGTAGATTTATACAGGGTGAACCAGATGCACTAGCTGTGAAATTTCAATTGTTTTCCTGGGTTTGAAACACAATATTTAAACATCCTAATATATCAAAAGAGTTAAAAATTGTTATGACTTTTCATATGACAGATATTTCAGGGAACAGGCTAGGTGTCTCTGTAACTTCCACTTTTTTTTTTTTTTTTTTATCTCATCTCCTTGGTTTCAAAAAGCGAGTTATTCTGTGCTACTTTCCCTACATTAGTCCAAGAAAAGCTTTGGTTGAATTTCCGTTTAGTTGAGAGAGAAGTGCAAATAAAAGAAGCAGCAGATGGTCTCTTTGTGACTGAACGAAGAAAAAGGTTTTTGAGAACAATACGTGAATAGGTGTAGTCTAATAAAACAGTCAGCCACCTGCTGCCTACATGCTTCAAAAAGATTCTGTTGCATATTCTGGGAATTGGTGACTAGGCTGTATCCTTACATTCAATCTAAATGGAAGCTCTGAGCAGCAAACAAACCTTTTTGTCCCAGTGCTGATTGAGTTGTTCTCTTGGTTTTGAATTGTTTCTCCTCTATGTCTTTTAGTTCCATCCTGTGACTGTGTAATGGCTAACAGTGGTATGGCAGTGTTTCATTTCTCAAACCAAAGAAAGATTTTAAAACTTAGAAAGCACCTACATTTTTTTTTGCAGATTTTAGGTTTTATAACCTAAGGCACACCTGGAAAGAAGTATTCTACCATTTCACAATACACACAGCTTTTTCTTTTTTATTTAATACACCCAGCCTGTTACTTTGTTTCCATACATTTTAATGTACTTGCTTTCTCCTCTAGGGATTTACTCTTCAGCCTGATTATCAGAATATCATCAATCCAACATCAACAGCTGCCCAAGTTGTTACCCAAGCAATGGAGTATGTTCGTTCAGGGTGCAGAAATCCTCCAGCACAGACTGTGGACTGGAATAATGACTACTGCAGTAATGGGTAAGCAGCAAGTGAATGCCACCTTGTGTTGAGCAACATTCATGGCACAAGTATCTGATAGAGAATTTGAGAGCCTGTTTCCCTGCAATGCTTCGGAAGTGCATCTGAGATGGCACTGTATTTATTCAGCTGTTAGACCATTGTGGGAGAACAAGTTTTCAATACATACATTTATTGGACATTATTGTCTCTTTATCACAGTTCATACACTTTTGTAGTCTTAGAGAACTTCCACAGGAAATCAGAACTGAAATTTTATAGAGAAGGTGTCAGAAAGAGATTTTAAGATCACTACCTCCTCCTTGAGAGGCAAATACCACAGTTTTCTCCAAATACTCCATTCTTGAGGAAAGCTTGTGGCCAGTGAAAATAACTAGTCTAGGTCATGAGAAACCACATCAGTAACAGGCAGGGCATATGCATGGGATACAAGATATGGGGAAGGGAATGGTGTGACAATCACATGACTGTAACCAGAAACAAAACACCATACCTGTAGGAAATCTATGCCCTTAACATAAGATTAGTAACACCTCCCAGCCTCCAAATCCTATGCAGCATGGTGTTTATGGACCCATATAACTGTCCCACGAACTGTCTGGAAATGCTTAAGACTGAACAGAAGGTATCTTTTAAGTTTTAAATGACAGATGTTGAGCCTTGTGAACATGCCCACCAGCCTGACCTCCCCTTGACTTGGCGCGAATCTCCAAGGCTAAGGCAGATAAAATATCTTGGTTGCTGAACAAAAATCTTTTCCTGGTTACTAGTTCAGAATAACACCTTGACTAGAACCTGCTGACACTGAGGCAGACTTTAACTAGTCTTGACAGCAGCATTGCTTTCCCCAGACCTACCACTGTTGCCTTGTGATGTACCCACTTGTTCAGCAGAACAGTCTTGCTTCTGTGCTGTACTATCATCATGTCCCAATATGTACTACAGGTTCTTGTAGAAGTCTATCCAGCCCACAGACTTTTACAACCACATACACTGATCTCTGAATAGACTGTTCTCTGTCACACAAGTCACAGCCACACATGACTTTGATTCCTTATCCTGGAAAAAAAAGCAATGTATCCTTGTTCCCAGCACTGCCCTTCAGGTGCCCACTGGGCATAACTTCCCTCCATCAGCAGCAACTTTCTCTGAGGAGACCCTATATAAACTCTGTATAGATATGCCTTTGTGACTATCTGTGAATGAACTTAACCTATCTTTGCTATAGCATTGGCATAAACTACCAGTATGGTGTAATTTGCTCTCTACTTCTCCTGGACTCCAAATCAAGTAAGCTGCAAAGCTGTGGAAGAACAGAACTGGTGCCTAGATTTTGTCAAGGAATTGGGAGATTAAAAGTAAAGCCTCTCTCCCATAAATGTCTGTAGTGTGCAAGTGTGCACTCAGCCCCATCAGTGGTGCTTCTTCTGCCTTAAATGGCTCTTTTTTCTGACTTCTACAGACTGTTCCAAATTAGAAATTGGTGAATTACTCCTTTTTGCTCTGAACTAGTGTGCTTCAGTTGAAGCTGAAATTCAAAAATAACTTAATGCAAAAGCATGCTAGACAAAGTGCATTGGTGGAAGGTCTCCTCTAGAGCCTCTTCTCCAGTAGAGAACTGATGTAGCTAGATGTGCCAGAAGCTTCTAGTGTTCCCTTGCATGTGTTTAACTGAACCTGCCAACACAACGTGTTTTGGCTATGTCTGTCTGAGTAACTAAAATAGGCCAGAGATATCAGTGGCTGACACCCATATTCACATAACTAAGCTCTCCTCACCTCTAAGAAAAGTGGCCACTTCATACAGGGTGCTTAATGGAGTATTGTTTCAAAAGCTGTGCTAAACCCTCAGTTCTACCCATGTGGTTTTTGGTAGTCAATGCTACCAAAATGCTAGCGGAGGCGTTCCCCAGCCAGCACTTCAACCAGTATCCCAGTCCTGTGCAGTTCAGAGCCAGATGTGGTTTTCGGGTTGTTACATGTCACTATGGCACTAGGATTTTTCTTATTATTACCATGACAATGCAGCTGTACTTCAGTGATATGCTTGGAATTAATGACATGCAGTAGGGTTGTGGGGTTTTTGTTTTTTTGTTGTTTTTTTTTTTTTTTTTGTTTGTTTTTGAAAAGTAGAACTAAAAATTTTTCACACTTAAAAAAACCCTCACATTTGTTCTTTTTCTCTTTGAACAGGGGCATGCAGAGGGACAAAGCACTCTACCTTACCTGAAAATCTGAAACACCTCTCCTTTCCACTGAGGAATGCAGGGAAGTCTTTTCATCATGGATTGCTTTATGCAGTCAAGGCAGTTCTGCATTTTATTAGGAAATACAAGTTGCTAAGCACTTAGGACTATTTGAGCTTGTGGGTCACCCACTCTGGGAAAAATAGTCTTGCTTCTTTCTTTTTCTCTTCCTCCCCCCCACCCATTTTTCTCTTACTTTCTCTTTTCCACCCCTACCCTGAGATCCTTTAACGGACATTGCTTTTCTTCTTCCCTGAAGGAAACTCGGACCATTCAGATTTTATGTTGGTTTTTGCTGTGAAGTGCTGCGATAGTAACTGCCTTAGCAACTGTAGATGTCTCGGATAAAAGTCCTGGATTTTCCATTGGTTTTTCATAATGGGTGTTTATATGAAACTACTAAAGACTTTTTAAATGGCTTGATGTAGCAGTCATAGCAAGTTTGTAAATAGCATCTATGTTACACTCTCCTAGAGTATAAAATGTGAATGTTTTTGTAGCTAATTGTAATTGAAACTGGCTCATTCCAGTTTATTGATTTCACGATAAGGGTTAAATTGGCAAACATTCATATTTTTACTTCATTTTTAAACAACTGACTAATAGTCTATATTTTCAAGTGTTTGGAGGGGGAAAAAAAAAGTAAAATAATCCCAAATCCTATTAATTAAAAATATTGGCTTTGTCTTGTGAAATAAACACAACAACAACAACAAAACTAGGAATAGAACCAATGTTGGTAAAGAGCAAACACATTTATTTTGTACTGCCTAAAAAATGCTTCTTTTTTTTTTTTTTTTAAGAAAATCACTTTATGTATACTGGTTAGTAAACGTCATTTAAGTCCTTTTATGTATAAAACTGCCAAATGCTTACCTGATATTTTATTAGATGCAGAAACAGATTGGAGACAGCTAAATTATAACCTCTACATATGGCTATGTATTATTGTTTCTTCATACTGTGTCTGTATTTAATCTTTTTTATGGAACCTGTTGCGCCTATTTATGAAATAATAAATATAGGTGTTTGTAAGTAAATTTGTTAGCATTTTAAAGAGGTTTCTTTGACGCTTTAACTTTTGCTGGCACAAATTGTTCACAACTGATGTGAATACTTTATTTAGTTTTTACAGTGACATATGTAACACCAAACCTGCTTTACTGATAGAAAATGAAGGTACCCAATAATTATTTCTCTATTTCTTTGGTTGTTAAGGAGAAGGGAAAAGAGGTATTTTAAGTAATTCCCTTTTTAAAGCACTGTAGCAGTAAGTTGCCCAAAACTAAGACTTGAACCAACAAAACTAACTGAATAAAGCTGCGAAATGCTGCATCTTGAACCTTCACCACTTTTTGTTAGTAAGTCAAATGGAATAAACTTATTACCAAAAGAAAGACTACCAAATATGCTTCAGGCATTTTATTATATATGCAAAAGTTCCTACAGGATTTTAGGGAGTATATCAGAAATAAATCCTAAAATTAAAGGTAAGTTCAACAGCCACAGGGAAAGGGATGAAAATATCCAAAAGAAGGTATTTTGTCAATATTTGGGATCGAGGACAGCTCCAAAATTACATTTCTGGAGGATTTCATCTCAGATGCCTGTCTCATTAATGGAGAGTACCGCTGATTTGTATTTTCTCTGTGAAATAAAGAAAGCAATTCAGATAGAATACACATTATGAAATGCCATTGATTTTTCTTTATAAAACAACACAGAAACAAAGGCATGCTTGCTTCTGAATGATTTCAGGCAATGTACAGTCGGAATCACTTGGCATGTAATAACTAATAAATAATGCAGATCAGATGTGATTACTCAAATGACTGTAGCTGAGAGCTCTAATTTTCCTGTCTTGAAACTGTATGAGAACTCGTGATTAAATTCACAGTTTATTGTTTGTCTGTTTAGTACTTTAGAAATATACCATCACTACTAATTACCCAATGTCTTCTATTTATTATATTATAGTAAACTACATTTTCCACTCATATTAATTCTAAAGTGAGAAGATAATTACTGGGAATGAGAAAAATCAACTTCGATTTTGACAGGCAATTTTCCTTTTTCTGTTATGGAAAAGAACTGTGCTATCTTCATTTCTTTTAGAGCAGGTGTGCAGTCACATAAACTTGTTAATTTCGGTATTCAAGCAGAGTTCAAAATACAAGAAAACTTTAATGTAAATAAAAAATACATCATGAATAAAATACTTATTCTGTATGAACCTCTGGCTAGTTGGTGTCTCTCAGTGTGTAAACAGTGTATTTTCCATGTAGCACCTTACTCATCTAGTGCTCTGAGTGTAGTTCTGGGCTCTGTTTGGATGGTACAACGGTGCTGGAAGAGCAGCAGTTTTGGCCATGGTTGTACTGAAACCACTTTGTTCCCAAAAGAAGATCCAACTTCAATGCATAAATGTCAGTTCTTCACGTCTGACTTTGGAAAAAGAAATGTTTGCTGGCCAAGGGCAATCCACTATTTGTTTTCAGCTGTGTATTGACAGATACAAATTGTTAATAGGTCATTGATATCCTTTTGTAAGCAGGTGAAACTCCATGAGTTCATAAAGATGTGCACCACCCTTTGCTGAAGTGCTGTGGCTTAGGCACCACATGAGCACAAATACCCAAGTCACTGGTTTTAAGTCACCATCTGTCCTAACCACAAAAATGAGAAGGCACACACGAACTGAATAACCTGCACGTTGAAGCAACACAGTAACAGCAACTTAATATGATAAAAACAAGTCAAAGTGATAGACACCAGGGGAAATAATGTCTTCCATTAATTGAAATCAGTTTGGTTTTTTTCAATTATTTTTGAAAAGTGGTGGGCAAAATGCAAAGCTGGCAACATATGCACTCTGCAAGATACAAATCCCTTTTGCTTACACCAAGGGAAGCAGAGGTTTTGAAAATAAACAACCCTTTGAATTTACTGCTGTGGTCAGCCTACCGTGTTCTGGTGACAGGAGTCCTGGTCTCTCTATCCCCAAACTCACACATATTCAAGCAGAAATCTCATCCAGCTGCTGCCTCTGACCCAAAAAAGCAATTCAAAGGGACCTGCCATAGGATTTCTCCCCCACATTCATCCACAGGCAGTAAGTAATGTATTCATGGAGAGCCCCAGCCATTCACAGTGCAGTGTAATGTATTCATGCCCACTTCTCTTTCTCTCACCAAATATCAGCTCCTGATACCAGTGGCGTGTCTGCCAAATATTCCCTGTGAGGCTCCTTTGTAAACAGGAAACCCAACAACAAAAGATCTCATTAGTGAAAGGTAAAACATGCTCCTACCACCCTCCTCAGCCTTTTGAGACCTCATCCTACCCTGAACTACCATCTCCAAGCCTGTATCTGCCTGTTTTTCACCCAGTCCTGTAAACATGGCAGATCCAGAGAGATCCCTTTTTGTGCTCTGGGAAAATGGAGTAGGAAAAAATCCTTGTTTTGCACACACTGTGAGAAGTAGCTAAAGAGCTGTTATGTAGCCCATACGGGAGTTACTCCCCTGAACTCCCATTGATAGGTAGGTATAGAGACAGATGTAGTTACAGATACAGGTATAGTTATAGACAAAAAGATGAGATACATACATACACATACATACATACATAAATACATAGCCTTTTAACTATTTATCTGATGTTTTCAAGTCCTTTTGCATTTAAATATTATTTGGTGAGTACAGCAGCATGCTGGCAGTGCTGCAGGAGGTGCTGAGCACCTCAGAGAACACGAGGTGCTTTGTGTCAGGTCTTATGGACAGCATTTGCTTTCCTTTGCAAAGTCATGTATTTTATTATTACCCAGCAGCACATTAAATCACAACTCGAATGAAGCTCTTACTCCACCAACAAGAGGACAAGTGAGAACAATGACTTGTAACATTTCAGAGTCTGTCACAGTTACTGCCTAATTAGAGAAACCCACTAGCAAATGTGCATCTGCATGGATCCTGCAACTGTCATCATTTCACATTCTATTAAGGGCTTGCTGTGATAGACACTTTACAAAGAAATTTTGTTCAGGCTAATACCAAGCTGGCAATCATGTACTTGGCCAGAAAATAAAATAGGAGAGAGGGAAAAAAAAAGAGAGTGAGAGAGAGGGAGGAAGGGTAAAAGAAATGGAAACCTACCTATTTGGAAAACAAATTGTGCAAAAATCCATAGTATACTGCAGAGAAGTTCCTTACCCTCTGACAATTATGTGTTTACAACGAGTCTGAGCATAATTGCTCTGATGGGCTGTCAAGGAAAAGATTAATTTGGCAAAGATTAGTATTGACTTGCTGTTTATTAAGGCTTTTAAACAGCTGTATCTGGCAACATTCCTGTAAGTGCCTGTCATGTCTGAAAATCAGGCTCACACCCGCGTGCTTGCCAGCTGCTGCTAAACAATCTTACCACTTAGAGTATCTTTCTCCAGGCCAAACAGTAAGAACAAGGTACTGCCAAATCAGTCTCTTTCATCCTGTCACTTTTCAGGGGAGCTGAGAGCTCAGATATCAGTTGATAGCTGAGTGGCTGAGCTGATGGCAGATGCCAGGAGAAGCAGGGTAGTTAGGGAGGAGCTAAACCAACCTGTCCCCCACACCGATGAGAGTACTGCTATTTAGTCACCTCACTGACATGCAACTTGTATAATGCAAAGGGGTTTTAAACCCCTTAAAACCTGTGCTCTAAGCTGGGTAGAAGGCAGAACTCCTGAGTGAGTGGTTCATCCCCTCAGGCTCTGATGGATGAAGCCAAGAGGCTAGGAGGGTGTGTGAAAGTACAGTAGACACCATCAATCTTTATAAAATGAGCCAACATTTTCTTCCAAGATTTTTTTGCCCAGTCTACTGATAAAGAAAATTCATAAAAACCGTGCTCTCAAAATACCCTAGGTCAGTGGAAACCTGTAAAAGGAAATATGTCAGCTGTTATTTTTTTACGTTACTTAAAACATTTCAGCTGGCATTGCAGGCTTTAGTAGCAAGCTCAGAAACAAATAATACCAATGGAAAGAAGGATAAATGGTTGCAGCTAAATGCCAATACAAATAGCCTTGTGTTACAATTAAAGTTGATTTGGCCTTTCAAATAGAAGTCTGATTTTCTGGGATTAATCTTGACCTTTTCAAGTTGCATCAGGCTGAAATAAGTTGTCAGAACAGATGTGAATTTTGTTTGCAGAGAACAGTTGTAATCCAGTAACTCTTAGAACATCAGCATTTTCCAGACCGCCAGCCAGCTGAACAGTGAGGATACAGACAGCAGACACCGAGCTCACACAGCAGGCAGAACCAGAGAACCCATAGCCATGTCCAGAGGCTGGATGTCTAGGTCATAAAATTTCAAACTGGAAACAAAATACTTTTCCTTTTAACTCTGAATTTACCAAACCACAAGGTATATACACAACAAACTTAAATAAAAAAAAAAAGGTGATCTTCCATGCATCACTGTTTCACAGAATGTTAGTACACATTTTGTAATGTGGAAATCTCTGAAGGCTCCCAGAATCACACATTTCAGATGCTGCTCTAAGCTAGCTTTCTAAGAGGTTCTGCCTTACAATCTGTCTGTCTCCAGTACTTAAAATAAATAAGTAAATAAATAAGTAAATAAATAAATAAATAAATAAACAAACAAATAAATGAAAGCAAGCACTAATGACATTCATGTTTCTAATACTCCGATACATAGAATAAAAAGCTTCCCAGCTCTATGCACAGCATATATGCTGACCTTGGTACTCTCAAAGTGCCAAATTTCAGCAGAAAGTAAAAAAAGCCCAAAATATTTCCAGTATGAACTGGGAGTGGAGGCATGGGACCAATTTATCTTATTGTGCCAGCAAAGTACCTGTGGCAGCGTAAGCCCTCTGTAGACACAAAGCCTGCAGGTTGCTTTTGTACTACTGACTTTCTTCCCAATGAAACACCAGGATCCATGTTTGTGCCATCAGTGCAGTCATAATGTTAAATACTGAAGATGCAAGACATATTTCTCCTGCTGTCTACATGGCACAGCTTAGATAGCAATATGAAGATCCAAAGATCATTCAAAAACATGTCACCACTTGAATAAATAAGGCTGGTGCCCTAATTAGCAGAGGAAGCCTTCATGTTGTGTTCAGAGTTCAAAATAATGAGCTGAGCCTCTCCACTCCTCTCGCATACAAGCATGTGCTACATAGTTTGGTTAAAGAGATGAATATGAAAGGAGGCAAGTGATGTGCCGAGGGACACAGAGTAATTTAGGGGAAAGGTAGCTGAGATCTGAGAGCTTTGAAAAACAGACTTCTGCTTTACTCATAACCAAAGTTCAAAAACTGTGAAGCAGTGCTCAGAGCCACGAGGACAGCTTTAACTTAGGTGATATTTTAAAAATAATAAATAGGGAGAAGTTGCCAGGTTTCATTTGTCTTTAGCAGTTTTCCACTTCTAAGTCATATGTGGACAGTTGAGTGTTATGTTCAAACTTGGCTCTAAATTGACTCTAGCAAGATTAAAATAACAAGAGAGAGATGTCTGAGTAATCACTGATCCCAGGTTCCAGGAATCTTTGATTAAAATTTCAAAGTTTGTGAGACTGGAATTTTGACTATACTGTTCATATCCCTTAAACTTCTTTATTTCTCTCTCTCTTCAACCCCCCCCCTCACCCCCTCGAATTTCTCCCTAGAACTCAGTGAAGCCTTTTACTTTTACCTGACTTTCTGCATCAGAGTTAACAAAACACCATATGTACACACAACTCTGCCACCAAGGAGACTGATAGGACCAACAAGGAGAGAGTCATGGCAGCTGAATGGGACTGTGCACATCTGAGTGTGCAGCAGAAGCTGCCCTCTGCATGCAGGCTGGAAGCAGTCACACAATAAACTGGCAGGAAGGTCATGCTTCTGCAGTACATGGGGACATGCAGTACATGGGTAATAAATTTTCAACTCAGAATTTTAAATCCTCAAGAGATAATTGTTCAAGAACAATTTGAACTAAAGTCAGAAACAGGCTATCCTATCTTCTTCTACTGTTGTCACCTTAAGACTGGGAAGGAATCTGACTCTAGAGGTGGTAGCCTTTCCAGAAGTGACCCCAGTACAAGAAAAACATTGATGTGCTGAAGTCAGTACAGAGGAGGCCACCAGAACGGTCAGGGACTGGAACACAGGGCACAAGTGGAGGGCTGAGAGCTCTGGATCTGCTTCATCTCAAGGAAGGGAGCTTCTACTGCAGTCTGTAACTGCCCAGTAGGTCTTTACAGAGAAGACAGAGCCCACGTCTTTCAGAAGGCATACATGAAGGACAAGAGACAACAGACAAAAGTTTAAATAAGGAAAGTTCTGATTACATATTAGGGGGGAAAAGTCACCAGGAGGCAGGTTGAAAACATTGAAAAAGGAGCCCAGAGAGAGGATGTGGGATTTCCTTCCTTGCAAATACTCAAAACTTGACTGGATAGACCTGAAGAGCCTTTTCTAAGTTGTACCAGTTTTGCCTGTGAGAATAGGGTAGATCAGAAAACCTCCAGAGATCCCTTCCAATCTAGGCTAGCCTGTGGTTCTGTTTCACAAAAAATCTCCCCCATGTGGCATAGAAATAAAGCTTATTTGGGCTCAAATTATGGAAGGGAGTGAGAAAGTCTTTCTTGGTTACTTCCTGTTACATACCTCCTGTGCTACAGTAAATTGTGCTATTTTAAACTGAGGTTTTGCTGTCTGGTTTTACTGGTACAGAAGAAGCACAAGTGAACGTTATTTGTTTCTGAGTTTCCTGTGAGGTTTAGTGAAGGACCAAAAAAAATCCTTCCAAGCAAATCATGAATGCTAATCCACTGATCACTTTTCAGAAATTAATTTAGATTCCATTATTGGGATCACAATTTTTATGCAAAGACAAGCAGGAGCATATTGGTTGCCAAAGCAAAACTGACTGGTTAAATCTTGTACTGTGTGGAGCAAGGCCAGAGATAAATGAAAGAAAAGATACAGAGTTTTCCTTTTTCACATTTTTTTTAACATATAGCACTCAGAATAAGTCTCTGTGGGCTTCAAGACGTGACTTTACATTTTCATGCCTTTCCTCCACCAGATGGTTTAGATAAAAACCTATTAGTTTCATTTGTGCAAATAGTTTCATATAAAAAATGTCTATTTTTAACATTTTTCCCTCAAGGCTTGGATATAACTTTTTTTCAGAAGTGGAAAAGTTTTTACTAGTGTCTAATATTTTCATCATCATCATTCTTACTATTAAATAAGATTTGTATCAGAATGTGGTTGATGACTCCTCTGAAAGAATTTATGTCCAAAAGCTACATTAAAATTACTTCATAATTTGATTTATGCATCTATTCATACAACCTTTATGTGTTTTCAATTTTCCATGTGCTCAGTTATGATTATTTCAATCTCTGAAAAAGTAGTGTATATGTTCTGTCAAATATAATGACACAAACCCTTAATCTTCCTTTCTTTTTGTCTTGATGTCATTGCTTTGGAGAGTGCATTGAGTGCGTGAAAACTGGACGGGTTTCCTTACTGCAAACTCTAATTGCCAATACATGCAAAATCCACTCCCCTTTCTGGGGAGTTCCCCCTAACAATGAAATTAATGTGGCTCTGCTATGCACCATGCTGAGAGGAGGTTAAGAGGGCATACCTGAGTGATTTTAAATCCATAAGGTTTTCCTTTTTATTCAAAGATATCATTTGGGACCAAGTTGAGCAGGACATAGGAAACACCATGATTTCTTCATTAACATGGTCATAATGATCGGTCCAGAACATTATTTGCCATTTTCTTTCATTTCAGCAGAGCTCTCCAGGTGCTCAGGGACATCCAGCATCCAGCCCATTGTTCAGGAAGAACACTATGACTTAACTCTAGCACCTGATGGAGGCACATTCTTGGGAATATGATCATGCTGGCCCCACTTTGCAGACAGAGGAGATGGATCAGCAAATCCATGGTCCATATTATGTAGGAAAAATTACTCTCTCCTTAGCCTAATTCTCTACAACACTTTGAGATCCTAAATACCTATTGTCTACATTACACTGATTAGTTATTTTGCATAGGAGGAGTTGATGAGTTAGTTGAAGAAACGCAACCTAAGATCTGACAGTTCCACTGCAGGAATTTCCAGGATTTCATGTAGGATTAAATTTACTGTCTTCCCCTGCACTGCATCTCATCACCTGTAGCTCAGCAATCCACACACCAGAAATTAGGTGGCTGAACTCATATTTAGACACTGACAGGTATTTAGCAAGCTAAATGCACTAAATGTTAACATAGAAATTTAAAACAAACAAATAATCCTTATACGGGTTTTCTTGGATTGGGCACATCAGGTACTGCACCGGAATAAATGTTGGCAAGTAGCTATGGGAAGAAAGAAGGTAAGGGAGTCAAAAGCAAGGCAAAAAAAAAAAAAAATAGAACATTCCCATGTGTGTTTCCAAGATGTGGGTTTGTGCAGTATCACATTCAAAGAACTTGAGCACATGTAAATAGAAACCACTCCAAAGAACAAAAATCCCTGTGCAATGAAGGGATTTATAGTCATGAGTATATTGCTTGCAGGGTTTACACCACAGGGGCAATACATTGACAGACCATGGCTTCATATATACATCACTGTATTATTATAGCTGTTAGGATGTTCAGGAGGTTGTAATTAGTGAGCATCAGGGTGTGTAAGCCCCCTGCATGGTGCTGCCAAAGCTAATCCATGTCAGTGCCTACAGGCAGTGGTCAAAAATAAAACATTTCAGTGAACAGCACCAGGAAAATCTAAGCCAGGCCAAGACAGCCACAAGCCCCTGTGACATGAAACAAAAGCAAACATAATCCATGGGTCAGAAATAACTGCTGATCCAAGACTTATTTTTATGGTGCACCTCCTGAATCAAGATAAAAAAGCCAGATAGGAAAATGGCAAATGGGAATGTTGTGGTGTCTGGTTTCTTTTCCTCACAAAATAATCCAACAGATATCATCACTTATAGCCATGGGCTGTAACTGGGAGCACAGGCATCTCTGAGCACTAAGAGCTGGTTGAGAGATCAACCCCCAGAGTAGTTACACCAGAATAGGTAAGTGTCCCATCTGATTCTCCTCAATGGACTGTAAAGTGTGGATCCATTTGCCAAGGTTAAAAGTTAGTGAACTACTTTTGCCACTGACAGCCCTCAGCCTTCCATGTGACAGCAGCTAAAGGTTTCATTTTATTTCCTTTTAGGTCAGTCTGTCCTTCCTCAACAACCTTGCTCCAATATAACACCTTGGCCCTGCTGCTTTCCCTCAGAGACACCAGCCCTGGGAGCACAGCCGACACCGACACTATAGAAAATACCTCTCATGGGTTGGTAAGGACTCTAGCAATTGCCTTTATAAGATTTCCACACACAAAAAGCTGCATCAGCACAGCCACACAGCAGCAGGTGGATGTGCAAAGCTACTGAGTTACATCTTCATTTATCATTCTCCTCCAGCCATTTTCTGATCTTATCTCCACTATTCACTCATTGCTTTGAAGCTTTCAGCTTGGGTCATCAGCTGGGTCATCAACCATTGCCAACTTTTTCAGTCACACCTGAAAAATTAACCATTTTGTGACACGTAAAACATCTGAGATGTATTAAGAACCATCTCCATGGCTGACATTGTATGGAATTGCATTCCAATTGTATCAAATTGTATTCAAATTGTACAGAAGTTTTTCAGCACATTGTTTAGGTGAGTAGACCTTCCCTTTCCCCCATGCTCTAAGGAAAGGAGCTCTCATCATAGCAGCAGAAAAACATTACTGTGATTTTGTCATAATGAATGTGTGCTCCAGGGAAACAGATTCTAAAAGAACAATGTGCAACCAGTCAGGGAAAATGGACTCAAACCCTGATCTGTGTGATCTCAAAAGAGCTATGACTTCAATTACAATGAACTATTCATGAATAAGCTGCATATCAAGAAACAGCCAGTTCATCTCTCTAAACATCAGGCTCATGGTGCATATTTGCAAAGAAAAAAACTTTTAAAAAAAAGGAATTCATTTTAGGAATAATTTCTTGTAATTGATTTGCCCGCATCAGTTTCCTTCCAAATGGCTTCTTTTGTCTTATTTGGGAAAAGAAATTGATGTTTATCCGGGTTGGATATATGGAGTGATGAGCCTCGTTGGAGTGTTAGGTGGTGGGACTGGCCGCAGCGATATGATATTAGTCTCCTAGGCTAGGCTTTTAGTCCATGCATCTAGGAGAGGAGGGGGTGCTCTCCCCTGGTTCCCCCCCCGGCCACGTGGTGCCAGAGCCCTGGGCAAAGGACAAAGACACCACAGCAGCTTGGGGAAGGTCCGAGCAGAGAGAGAGTTTATTCAGGAAGCAGGGACTTTTTATAGTCCCTTCGAGGGGGTTCAGATTCTNTAATCATTTCAAGGTATTATCAGTTATATTCTTAATCCATTCCCACAGATGTTGAGATTTTCATGCCCTTCCCAAGAAATTCCTGAGAGACACATCCAAGTCAAGAAGCCTAAGAAGGTGTTCCTCCAGTAAGTCTTGATTCTCTACTACCAAGATTAGAGGAACTTTTGCCATTGTTTTGAATACAACTGAATAAAATGTAGAAAACCAATATAGACTGCAGAAAAATATGAAAGAAGCCAAACACAGAATGATGTTGAAAGAATGCCATAATTCTATGCTGTCTTTCAAAAGAAAAGCAGACAAAATAGGTAAAGGCACAAAAGCAAACACTTAAAATGATTAAGCTGTGTTTCAAGAGAGAGCTGAAATTCTCCTTTGTCCTCAAAACAGAGTCTTCATTCCTTGTCCTCAGACAAGCTAGAGATTTAATTTGCTTTCCACAAAGGAAGTGCTCCCAAATGAATAAGCATCCAATTTTCAATATGACATGTGAATGCTCTACCTGCTTTGGGCCATGCGGAGAACTTCCCTCTCTCCCAAGGACACTGCTGCAGCAAGATCTCCACGGAGATTAAAAAAATTACAGCCTGTGATGACTTCTGTACATAAGGAAGTTTGGCTTGACCAGAGGTAAAAATGCCACAGGCAATTCCACTTCAGCACATCCTTGGGGTTTAAAGGCTACAGCAGCACTGCCAAACAGTTCAATCTTGGGCCCTGATATCTGTGTTGCTTAAGTGGTATCTTACTCATGGACTTTCTCTTGAAATCATAGAATCATTGAATATTTTGAATTTTATAAGTCATCAAGTCTGACTGCCCTGCGATGAGTAGGGACATCTTTTGATAGATCAGGTTGCCCTGGGCCCCATCCTACCTGACCCTGAATGATTCCAGGGATCGAGCGGCTACCACATCTCTGGGCAACCTGTTCGACTCTTTTACCACTCTCATGTTAAAAAACTTCTTCCTTATTTCTAGTCTAAATTGGCCCTCCTTCAGTTTAAAACCATTGCCCCTGTCCTATCACAACAGGTCCGGATGAAAAGTCTGCACCCACTATTCTTGTAAGAGCTTGTTAAGTTCTGAAAAATCACAATAAGGTCTCCCCAGAGCCTTCTTTTTTCCAGGCTGAGCAGCCACAACCAGCTTGGCCTGTCATCACAGAAGAGGTGTTCCAGCCTTCTGATCATTTCTGTGGCCCTTCATTTGGATACAGGACTGAAAAGGATACTAAGAGAGCTTGCAGATGATACAAAAGTGGGAGGAGCTGTTGACTCTTTCAAGGGCAGGGACACCCTGCAGAGAGATCTCAATAAATTTGGTTGGGTTGGGCAATCACCAACCATATAAAGTTCAACTGGGGGAAGTGCCAGATTCTGCACATGAGATGGGGCAACCCTAGATGCATGTACAGACTGGGGAATGAGATGCTGGAAAGCAGTGCTGTGGAAAGGGGAAGAGGAGGGGCAGGCACTGATCTCTTCTCTGTGGTGACCAGTGACAGAATCCAAGGGAATGGCCTGAAGTTGTGTCAGCTCAAGCTTAGTTTGGATATTAGAAAGAGGTTCTTCACCCAGAGGAAGGCTGAGTGCTGGAACAGGTTACCTAGCGAAATGGACACAGTACCAAGACTGACAGAGTTCAAGAAGAATTTGGACAATACTCTCAGGTGTAATTCTTGGGAATGGTCCTGTGCAGGGGTTGGACTTGATTATCCTCGTGGGTCCCTTCCAACTCAGCACATTACCTGATTTTGTGATTCTGTGGACCTGCTCCCGTAAGCCCATGTCTTTCCTGTGCTGGGCACTCCAGACCTGGATGCAGCATTCCAGGTGGGATCTCACAAGAGTGAAGTAGAGGGGAAGAATCACCTCCCTCCACCTGCTGTCCACATTGCTTTTGATACAGCCCAGAACATGAGTGTCTTTCAGGGCTGCAAGCCCCCATTGTTGGCTCACATCCAGACTCTCATCCTCCAGCATCCCCAAGTCCTTCTTGGTAGGACTGTTGAACCTGTGTTGATATGTGGGGTTGCTTCGACCCAGGCATTGTACCTTGCACTTGGTCTTGTTAAATCTCATGAAGTTCCCAAGGGCTCTTGAGGTTGTCCCGGTCCCTCTGGATGGCATCCCATCCCTCAAGCATGTCAACTGCACCAGTCAACTTGGTGTTGTCTGCAGATTTACTGAGGGTGCACTCAACCCCACTGTCTGTGTCACTGATGAAGATATTAAATGGCATTGGTGCCAATAAGGACCCCTGAGGGTCACTACTTATCACTGATCTCCATCTGGACATTGCCTATCACCCTCCAGATGTGGCTGTCCAACAACTTTCTCATCCATCAAACAGTTCATTCATCAAATCCATGTCTCTCCAATTTATAGAGAAGGATGATGTGGGGAACCATGTCAAAGTCCTTACAGAAGTCCAGGTAGATATGTCTGTAGCCCTTCCCTTTTCAACTGGGGTAGTCACTCTATCACAGAAGGGCAATAGAAGTTCCTCTTCACTCCAGGCCTTTGTGTGGTTTCAAACCTGTTTCCTTACAGAAACCCCTTGACTTTGTTCTTCAGGGTGGACAAGACAGCACCAACCCTACACAACACTCCATCACTATCCCCACAATGACCATCACCCCAAAGGAAACTCCTCCCATGCCCACACACAACCTGTCTTTCCTGCCATATGCTCCAATGCACTACAAAATCCTCATCATGGGTTTTGAGAAAAAATACCTCCTTCATTCAAACTGATTTGTGTGTTGCAGTTCCAGGGCAGAATGGGAGCACTGAGGTCCCTGGGCCGAGGGCTGTGTGGTGCAGATGGTGCCTGAGGACTGGATGAGCCTGGCGGGGATGAAAGGCTCCACCAAACTAAACCACTTAGCTCTATGGACCCAAGGTGACTCCTTGTAGTATGTACCTTCAGCAGCTAAATAGACACATGCATCCATTGCACCTTTTCTGTGCCTCCCTCAGGGTCTCACCAGGACCAAATGGCCCTGTAGACAGCCCGGCCAGCACCAGAAGCAAGTCATCAGCCATACAGCAGTGATGGGCTTTGCATACTGCACAGAAAAGAGTCTACTGAAATTATTCTTGGTCATCTAGCTATGCTCAGATCCCTGCCTCTTCTGGAGTTGTATGTACACATGAGGGGAAAGGAATTTTACTTTCAGTTTTGAGTTTGCAAGCTATCTCTCTGAGACAGTATAAATAATTTTGAAAATGCAAAGCCACCTTTTTAATGGAGGTTGTACCAAACATATTGTGCAAGCTAAAGAAAACTCTAGATGCAATAAAATAAAACAGTTAGTGGGAGAGCATAATAGACAAACAGCAAGGCTGAACCTTTGACAGTTTCCCACTGCCAAGTATTATTATCAGCAGCACTGTACTCATCTATGTGAATTATCATCCTGAGTCACACTTCATCTTATGACACTAAAAAGGCCACATCTGAAAACTCTGATCAACATAAATTAGGCAGCTTATAAGTAATTTCAAGTTTATGTTTTGTTTCATTTTGTGACTCACCACTAAAGTGGCATCTCGATCCCAAAGCACTGAAGAGTCAGCTGTATACCAACCAGAAATGCACCAATTCCGCAAGCAGCAAATGGAGTGAGGTGGGCAGCAAAGACAGCCAGATCTGGAGCTGATTGAGAGGTAAAGAGCTTTGCTACTAAGTCAGGATCCTGTAATTACCTATAGTTGTTTGAATAAAAGCAGGAAAATTCATACTCTTTGGGGAGTTGAGCAAGTGTCTGGACACCAGACAGGCGTGGGATGGAGTGATTTGAGAAGATGCTTGGGAAGAGTGACTATCACTCACTTTAGGAGAAAACCAGTGGCTTAGCTGTTGCCCACAGCTGAGTGCCATAGCATACAACCCTGAGTGATATCCTCCTGATGGTGGGGGTTTTTTTCAGCTTCTCTACCTAGGATAGGTGGCACAACCACAAGCCTCTTCTATCTTTAAGCCATGGAGACAGTCCAAAGTCAAAGAACAATCTTTTCCAATACAGAGAGAGACATAGAAGCAGCTACATAGATTGTCCGACTGACATGGAGCAAGACAGTACCATAATAGCAGCCAGGTGGTCAGGCTCTGCCTTTATATTTGGAATTATTATGCATATCTTAGGAGTGCAGAGATTTCCCAGACTGGCATTTGACAGACACATGATACAATGCATCCTTCACCTACAGAGGTTTCCATCTAAAACATCAGGACAGATAAAAAGGAAAAAAGAAACAGGTACACACAGAAGTTAATGGTTGACCAGTGGTTTTACAGCAGAGCAGTGGCCGAGCCTGAGAGCTGGCAGGCACCACACTGCCCTCCTGGCCACACTGATCACCCCACAGCTGAGAGGGTTCACAGCTATCCAGCCTGCTTCAGACCTGCAGAGGCCCTGGTGTAAAAGATCCCAATCTCTTCCCAGGCATGTGCTGGGATTACTCCTGCTGTGCAGTAGTAAATACTAGTGAGTTAATACAGGAGGGCAAAGTAAAGTTCTAATATGTTAACAACAGATTGTTGGTGGAAGCCATCCTATCCTGGCCACACCTGGATTAAAAATTATGACAAATTTTGCCAGGATCTCCTTGCTATGGTACTGATACAAATTGGTAGATTTTATCTTTGCCCACTCCCACTGAAGGAAAAATATCTCCTTAGTTAGCAACAAGGTAGGGAAAGATCCACCATCAGATAACACATGTGCAATAGATTTGTTTATTGTAAGGCCACAAGGAATCACATGCCATTTTGTTTTTAATTTTGCCAAGATGGGAAAAATCAGTTTAACAGAAACAAGAAAAACTTACCCACAAAGGTAAAAGCCCTGGTGTCAGAGATAACCATATGGGATATTATCGAGGTAGGTCACATTTTTCTCTAAAGTTGAGTAAACTCCTAGAATTGATAAAATCTTGCAGCCAGACTTCATTTGATATGAGAAAGCATTTGTGGGAGGGAGGCATCTGTTCATTATCACTCATGGACTTAATTGTATAGTTCTTATCACCCAGTGGTGTTTTCATACTTCCCGCAGGCACTCCCATATGTCCCACTTCAAAGAAAGAGAATATTGCAGTGTTGAGCGACTTGGTTCAAAATGGGATATGATTCCATTTAAGCTGGTTTTCTTCTGAGAAAAGGGAAAGGAGCAAAATCTGGTGATTGGTGCCTCTTATAGGAGTTAAACTGATACCTTGAAGAATAACAGACTGTTTTAAAAGACCATACAGCTCCAATAAGTTAGCTTTTTCTCTGCCTGCTACTCACAGGAGCTAGCATTTGTTTTTCCCTGGAGAAGAAGACTTACCCTTTTGCCTCACTTAAAAATAATATAAGCAAACCAAAACAATTTGCCATTTCTCTTGGAAAAGTATCTTGGAGCTCAGAAACAGAAGTGAATTCAGGGTGAATGGCAAAAAGCAGTAGGAATAAAGAAATAAGAAAGGAGGTGATGAGGGGGGATGATATCAGAGAAATTTTGTAGGTTCTTTCTTGCAATATCCTCAATGCCTGTAAGCTCTCCCCTTGTGCTCTGCCCCAGACACAGGTCTGTGGTTTGAGTTCTGGTTTCCACTCAAAGTCTTCAACATCAGAAAATGAAAAAAAAAGCTCATCAAATTCTCTTCAAATTGCTTTTCCTACTTTCCCATGAAAAAAAGAAATAATCATTGCAGGGCTGAAGTAGTCCTCTCAGTGTGAGTTTAATTAATTGAAGTAAGAGAATCCCCAGGAACAGAGTCATAATTCCCATCAAAAACACTGTAGTAAGTAACCCCACAGCTATAGATGGGGGATTTTTTTCATTACTATTTCAATCTCAACCCTTCAGAGATCCTTTTTATATTTCAGTCATGACTCAGCTGATTTAAGTACTTTAATTCCTCCTTTCTTCCCTCTTGCTTTTCATATTGTCCTGTATTCTCTGACAATACAGACATGAAATTCATGCTGCCAAAGATGAGAGGTAATCTCTGATAGCTACTTGAAAGCTCAAATTCAAAATAATCTTGTAGCACAAAGGGCTGCTTGTTCTTGTTTTGTAGATTTATACTCAATACCAGTCACATGCCAAGGAGTTTGCCAAGATGTTTATTTCTCCACATATGGCCATCTCAGTGTCCCATTCTATAGAACTGCACTGAAGAGTAACCAATCACCGCACTCTCATGACATACTGCATTAAAAAAAAAATAAAAAAATCAGACACATGGTGACATCTGAGGATTTCTTCTCATAATGCTCTAAGAAGCTTATGTTCCAAAAACTGTTTGTTTGTCAAACCTCATTATCATAGACTCTGAGAATTAGGTAGTTCAATCTCTCTTCCTTTTTTTCTCTAGAAAACACCTATACTTGACTGGCTGCGGTCAAGGCAGTAAGAGAGCTTTGAATGTTCAGCTCTTTTTGGTGTCTTTCCTGCACTTAACAGTCCTGTTCCTGTCTGGTCCCGGACATGCTTTTTTGCTCCCCTGCAGGAAGGCACCACCTCTGGCTCCTCATCTTCCTCCACAGACATCGAGCTGGGCAGAGAACACACAGGCTGGTTTGGGGAACTTTTTCTCCTCTTTCCTTTCCAGGGTTATGCTCGAACTTGCCTTGAGCAATTTTTAAGCTGCGCTGACTAACATTGCTGCAAATCCTTTAGATTTTGGACCCAAGGAAGAAATTCTCTAAAATCTACTGACTCTTCATTGTATGCAACATGTTCTGTAGAGATACTGCCTTTATTTTTCCGTTTTCCCTGTCCTCTGAGTAAAACAGGACTGTGTCTCACATATACTGACACTGGCTTTACCAGAGTCCCATGACTGCAGCTGTGGCCCTTCCCCTCCCAGACTCTGCTCCTGACAACCAAAATTTCTTGCTGTTGAAACTAGCAGAGATAAGTATCCTTTAGGATAGAGCAAACCCTTCATTCACCTCATGACTCTGACTCCAGTGGTACTTCTGAACTCACAATTAAGCTCCTGAAATTAGGACTTTTATGATCTTGTGCTCCCCCACGTCTTCACATTTTCTTTGTCTCTAAATTAGGCTAACATCACTCACAGGTTTTGCCACAAGTCATCTGAATTTGTGTCATGTCAGATCTTTATTAAATCCAAGCAGCTGTAGTATTATTAGGCTATGTTTAAACTGTTCAATTTTAAACAGAAAAATAATCAGGAAATACAAAAATAAAGCTTTCAATAGTGATTATAATATAAATGAATATAATTGAAGTATGTTTTCCTATAGCTGTGAACCATGCAGAAACAATACAGCATATCAAGATAGTAATTTAATCAGAAAAAGAGAACACAGAAGAGTTGAAGGCACTGTAGGAAATTTAATAAACTTCTTTTGAATTTTTAGGTTTTTTCCTATACGGACTTTGTAGGTTTGCACTTTATTTCCTGGTTTGGGTTGGATTTTTTGAAAATTTAAAAAAAAAAAAAAAAAGAAAAAATGGTTGAGTTATTGGATTTGAGAAAGACAGAAAGTTATTGATTCTTTGGACATGAACTCCCTAAGTTAAGGGGCATTTTTATGATGCCCACTCTTTCCTTACCTCTTCTAAGCCCTGCCCTTGCAAAATAGGAAATAGTTTCTTCCAAGTTTTTTTATGTGTAATCTGTCATAACATCAGAATTTAAACTCAGAAAACATTCTTCTGAGTGCTTTTACTACCTTCTACTTTCCCTTGAAGAGTGCGTAATGTGGTCCCTTGCTTACAGTTCTCAGTTCCCAAAGAAAGAGGATAAAAGTTATGCAAGGGAAACTTTTCCTGTACTTCCCATCAAAAGGCAAAGTCCAATCGTCACCAATTGATGGTCACCTAAATGATGGACATCATTTATTTCAGAGATTGTGCAGTCTGGAAGGCAATACCCTCACTCCATCTAAAACCTTGTCCCCTGGAAGAACAAAGAAGTCTTTCACTCCCCACTGCTAATGCTTCAGGGAATATATCCACAGATCTACTACACAAAACTGTTTCTTTATGCTTTTCAAAATTTAATGCAAGTGAAAAACCAGTCCCCCCAACAGCTACTTATAAATACTAACTGGAAGCACAGGAAAGCATTTCTCCTACTGACATTTAAAGTCACTTCCAGCATTGGGAAAGCGCAGCAGGGGAGTAGCCCTTGACACTATTGCTATACAGTCAAGGTACCAGCACTCCCCGCCTGCCCCAAGTACTAATAATTATATTCTTCTGTATAAAAATAATAGTAAAAGCTATCAAATCAAATCATAAAGGTAAACATGGAGCTAATCAGAAAGGAGATTTAGGAGTTACAGCATAATTCCCCCAAAGCCCCCAGCCTAATTAGTGACAAAGATAAACTGGTTGACAGATTGCACAGCTAGAGAAGCATAAAGCAAAGAAGGTTATAATATTTATTATTACTGTATAAGACAGTGATTAGACCCCCAACCTATGTACAGATCTAATCACCATCCCCTGGAAAGGATAATAGCCAGCCCTGAGAGTCTAGTTTGACAAATTAATCCAAGCCTGATCCAAATAAAGAGATTTGTATTTTTCATTGAAAAATTAACTCCCTGGCTGTGCAGTGGGAACATCGCCACATGCACTAATGGCTTTGTTACCAAGAGACAGTGCTGCACCGTGTCTGTGCTCAAGGGTCTGTCAAACAGCACATGCTTCAGTGTTGCAGCAAGGGAAATGAACTAATGTAAAAATTTGTGTATTTGGGAAACATTAGTCATCATAGGACATAAAACCTCATCCCAGGATGTAGACAGGAATCTACAAAGTGCGAGATGACAAAGCTGGTTATTCTCTAATCCACGGCCTTCTTGAAGGACATCCATATATCTCCAAAAGATTAGAGTGAGGAAATTTCTCACACCAAGTAACCCACAGTGTGGAAAAAAATGACACAAAACAGATATTGTTGCGTATTTGTCTATGATGCGGCAATCTGACAGCAACATGAGAAACATAATTATTATTTGTATATATATATATNGAGGCTGAGGAACTTAGGAAGCTCCAGAAAACTGCTTGAATGAAGTGAAAAATTGGAGCAAAGGATCTGTCCAGCAAAACAGAGTGGGGAAGGGGCAGGCCTGAATTTTTTTCTGTATAATGAAGTAGATTTGTTGGTTTGTGTTCGACAAGAATTTCAAGTCCTTCTGTGTATTTGAGGAAATGTCATGCCTATTTATTTGTGTTGTGGTCAGCATGGTATTCTCTTCCAGAATATTAACAAATGTTGTCCATATTATAGGCTTTACTGTAGTCACCTGAACAGTACAAATACTATATGCTGATACATCAAGGAAGCACAATTTCTGCTACAGTGCTTTTAATGAGATGTAGAGGAAGACTGAGGCTACAAAGCTCAGCAGTTTGCCAAAGCAGGCTCCTACTTTTTATGTGTCTAGACTCCTGAAATGAAAGCCTTCACGTGGAGTTAGGCATGTAAGCACTCAGTGTGATCAAAGGGCAAGCTAGGTGACTCAGAACAGCTTCCACAGCAGTTAGCAACCTGAGAGAGTTCAGGGAGTTACTAGGAGAAGCAGAGGAGAGAGGTAGGTCTGAAGTCCTGCCTATCTCCTTCCCTGTGGCATATGGTTCTGTCCTGCCAGGAGACACTCACTGACTGCCCTGGGTTTTCTCCAAACCACTTTCTAAAAGCACTTAGGAGTGACCAATTCTTCTCAGGTGAAAACAGCAGCAACAGCAGCAGCAGCAGCAACTTCATTTCCAGAATGTGGAAAATCTGGATTCGTTTCCTGCTGTTTCCAAAGAAGACACCAGCCCATTGTTGCACCCCATGGCACAATGTCCCAGCCAGAGGACTAAGTGGAGACAGTGCCTTTGAAGGGAAGCCCTGACTCTGAAGAAATGTTTGTATAAAGCATGCAGGTGTCTTGGGATTAGATGGCATTATTACAGTATCTGACTGCTGTGTTAACTTGGAAATTAGGCTGGACTGGGAATCTAACACAGTTTTCTACCTACATCTAATCTCTTCCCAAACTGCACAGAATTTAGTGTAATTTTCCTTTCAATTTTCAGTTGGAACAATTTTTGCGGTTTTGGCCAAATAGCAGAACTTTTCAAGAGATCACTTCCCACCCTTCTGAGATTAAAGCATTTACTAAAGCAATGTGGTGTGTTTGCCATCCTTTGTGCCAGAATCTGAGCGGCTTAGAGAAGCAACACTATGTGTTGTCATCTAGTGCCTTTTCAACAGCTGGGCTTCACAACAGCATAGACAAATAGCTGAGAAGAATTGAGGCTTTTATAATACTAGGAACACAATATTCAGAGGACTGAAATTACAAAATAATCTCCTTTTATTCCAATACCTGTTTCCCTGAAATTCATATTTGATGGGGCTAGATAACTAGAAGCAAGTCCTTAATCTAACTGCCCTAAACACTATTATGTTTGTGCTGTACAAAGATTATATGTGGTGATAACCAGATCAAGACACTGAGAAAGTAAAATTCTCATAAAACACTTTCTGGAACTAGTAAATGAAGATAAATACAAGAAGTATAAAGATAAAAGTGAAGAAGATTTAAAGGCATGATTTCTTCCCATAAAGGGTTTGTTCACTGACTTTAAATTATCTCCCAAGTAATGGTTAGGGAAAAATTTTCAGAAAAAATGTCCAGTCACTATGTCTAGTAAGGGCATTTAAGACCCATGGGTACACTCAGAGTGCACTCTGATAAATATGAAGTGTTTTGTTGTGTGTAAGGTTATTTCGCTATTAGACTGTCTAAATGAGGCTGCCTCTGGTGCTAATAACTAAATAGACCTTAGCATGCTATCCACAGTCCTAGTAAAGAATTCTACTAAAAATACTCACACAATCTTGTTCAGCTAGACAGAAAGATTACACAGAAAGAAAATACCATTATGATCACTTAACCTGCTTTTCTGCCTCTGTGGTACTAGCCTATTTGATTTACACTCCAATGCAGGTGCAGGTGCAGTCCTGAGTGCCGAGCCATGAGCAGATGGCATAGGAGATGACTCCAGTACTAATTGCTTATCCCATGGAAATATAACAGCTTCTGGCTCTAAGAGGCTGTCTGTGTGCAGGAGAAGGTACTGAAATGGTGGGGTTTCATCTCCTGCCAAACAGTGAAATAAACACACCGTACACAGGAGAATGTTTGGTCTAGGATCTGATTCAAAGATCAGCATTCACATACTGCCCATTGGACTTCACTTTCTGGTTTCTGCCTGTAACAAAAAACATTTTAAAGACAGCTGATCTTAAGTTAGATATTTCTAAATTACTTCAGCATGGACTTTTGGAAACAATTAAAAGTCTCTATATAACACAGAGTGTATGTGTCCTCAGCGTCTCAGTGTTGGATATTTTCACACATCTGCACCCAGATCAAAGAAGCCCTTATTTGTCCTGGTTATAGTAGCCAGGACCGGTTTGTCACTGTGTGGGTGTGGCCAGGGCTGTGTATTCCACACCCTCTATGTCATTTCTCATGAGCTACTCACAATGGCCCATTTGCAGCAGCTGCCCAGGGCACATCCGACCCCTCAGGCTACAAGCTGGGTGTTTAGAAACTTCTATGAGATAAGGAAGTTTTCCTGTCTTCACACCAATAACTCAGGTGTGATAACTCCCCTCCAGGAGCCATTAGTACCTTCACACCCACCTGAGGGATCATGTCTGCTAATGGGCCGTAAGAGATTTCAAAAACATGCCAGGATTTACCTCCCAGAGTAAATCCACACCCTGGGGGAGGGACTGGGCGTTCCCATCTGAGTCCAAGCATATATAGCCTTAGGGGTTTGGAACTGGGGGTGCCACTTGTCAGATCCAGAGAAGGACCAGTACCTCAACAGGACTGAAACTGCCACTCTTGACCAGACCATGACCATCATCCTCACCAACAGATTTCTTCTTTCTTTAGACTTTTTATTCAGGGGAGCTACATGATGTTCAGCACAGGAGTTGGTGAGCTCCATTCTGCTCATGCCCCATGGTGCTGGGTTGTACATCTGTTTTTTGTGGGTCAAACAGATTTTCCTTCTGTATCAGTGTATTTATTGTGATCTTTTTATTAAATTGTTATTTGACTTGCAATCTCATTCTGAGTTGGGTTCATTTCTCCTGCTGGTTTACTTTTAAACCAGCATGCTATTTTAACCTATTTTCCCCTTGCAGTCACCTGTAGACTGTGACCAAAAGCATCCTCCTACCTGCTCAACAGACAGAGCTCTTGCATTCCCTTTCTCTCTCTCTCTAATGTATGTTTACTCATCTTTTTGTATCTGTCATGACTGTTCCCTGAAACCTCTCCAAATTGCAATAATTTTCCTCAAGCTGCAGAGAAAACATTAACACAGAATTGCAGTAATAGTCAGATTCATGCCAAATGAAGAGGGAATATATTTTTTTCAGCTCTTAAGATCACTCCATTTACAGTCCAAGGAACACGGCATCACTGCAGACCACTGCCATACAATAAGCACTTGTATTGAGCTCAGTTATTTCTGCACTTGTTGATTCCCTTTGCACAAAGAAGGCTAACGTGAGTGACTTTATATGTGACTATCTGAAAAAGAAAATTTGCTTATACTGAGCAACTACCCCCTTCTCTTCACTCAGCTTTCCCCACAGACTCCTTGATATCTGCAAAACCAATCAGCAATGATAGAGACATGAAATGTTTCCAGATCTACTCCCTGTGAGAAGAAATAACTGCCAAACATGTTCCCCACATTTGCAAGGACTGGATAGTAAGTTTTCTATCAGTTATATGTGCCATGCTACTTTTTATCACCCCAGCTTCCACCCTGAATGTTGTACTGAACTCTGTCAAAACCTTCCAAAAGTCAAGACCATTATGCTTATCACGCAACTTCCCTGAAAAAATCCTATCAGGTTGGTCAGACAGGATCTGTTTTCCATTTGGGCATGTGAATTAATGTTAACTAGATTAGTACCATATTAGCACTTTAAAGGAACCATAGCACAGAAGTCTATTAGCACTTAGGTTTGCTTATTTTGTGTCAGCTGTTTATTATTTGAACAGGAAGGGGCTGATATGCCCATAATTGCCTAGACTGTTACCTCTTACCTATTAAAATACAATGGCAACTTTTTAAAATGTCTAATGGAGGTTTTTTTAATGCTTCAAGACTGACTAAATTTCAGCATTAATGTTCATCCAGTTCCTTTGCCAGCTCTGTTAAAACTCATGGGTACAGGATGACCAGATTGCTGATTTAAAACTGCTTTCTTCCACAGCTGCTCTGTAACACACTCTTTGGTTACAACTGGAGAGTACATATTTGACATCTTTTATACTAGATCCTGTACATACATACAAATAGAATTGTTTCCCTTTTTGTTACAGTATTACTGTACTGTCATAACTTACCACTTTTCCATTAATAAAGTTCAGAAAGAATAATGTTAATCTTTAATTTATTATTGTTTTTTAAAATGCACATTTATGATTAATATTTATTACTAGCCATTTCTCCCTTTAGTATCTAGAGGGACATTTTTAATCCTTTCTTTAAGAAAATTTGACTGAGAGTTAGGCTTTTCTTTTTCAGTTGGGTAATGTGGTTTTTAGGCTATTGCACACAATCTTCGTAATTATTTACATTTAATAATTCACATCAATTATTTAATAAAAATTTTTGGAAACTACTTAGTTCTGTATGTCTGGCTTCCTTACATAGTTGTGCAATATAGGAAATAGGCAATGTACAATATAAAAAATTATTTGGATATTTCTTGATGGCCTTAAAATAAAAAGAATTTGAAGGGAGTTGAGAAGGCATGTCAGAAGTATCATGTTCAGCACAATTAACAAAAGTAGAGACAGTGCAGCTATACAAGGAGTGAATGTACTAAAAAGAATATAACTTTGAAAGCAGTTTTTGCACTCTGACTGGATATTTCTTCATCAGAAATAATTTCTGTGATTTGAGTGCTGAATGAAGCTGAATGCCTTTTCAGAACTGAAAACACTCGTGAGTAAAACTCCCCAGAATAACTCCCAACAGAATACCAATATTGTCTCTGGGAAGAGATCATCTAGTCATTACATGATCACACTGTTAGTGTCAAAGGTTTGCTCACAGTAGAGAAGGCGTTGTGGTTATCACCATCTGTAGTGATCAACCCACAGAATACAGAAATGTGAATAGAAGTACTCATAAGTATTACAATAATTACATTGTTCATCAATGACATGTTTTATAGCTCTTCTGGTGTTGTTTATCTGACTTTGCTTAGTCCAATGTTAATCACCTAACTCGCAGTTTTCATAGAGGAATGATGTATATAACCAAATAATTTCTTTTTAACTTACATAACACTTCTCCAATCTGCTTGACATCAAAGGGAGAAAGGTTTTGGTTTTCCTTTCCTTTGTGCTACTCAAAGCACAGAAATGAAATTATTTCTATGTTTATTTGGATCAACATTTACAGCTGGGCAGATGTCTGTGGATTTTCCTCTACTTTTGCGAACAAGGGAAATACCTTTTTCTAATTTTTGTGATGAAAGGAAGAAAGTAACTAAATTGGGTTTGCCCCTGCTTTTCACATATACAGAAATGAGATTTTATATGTATATATGCATATAAGTGCATACACATAAGTGAGCATATATATTTATGTATATGGATGTGTATGCATACATACACATATATATACACGTACACAATTCTTATTTATCTGTTACAATTTTACATGATAATAAACTAAAAAACCAAGCCGGTTCTTCTTCACATAGGTGCTTCAGGATCTACATCTGGAACCATGGACTCTACAAACATGTGTAAACATTGTATCATATTAAAATTATCCATAAACAATCAGAAATTAAATCCATGATAAAATATTTTGTCTGTTGAATTAAAGTTATTATTTTTCATCAAGATTCCTCTTGAACTTATACATGGAATCTCCTTCTAGAAGATAGAAGAATAGGGCAGTGAGAAGATGTTTAAAACTCATTGGGGCCTGGTCTTGGGAAACCTGTTCTAGTCAGCTCTGCTTGAGCATGGGGGTTTGGACTGGACAGTCCACAGAGGTGTTTTCCAATCTCATGATTCTGTGAAGTATTCTTTACTAAACCCCCAAAAAACCTGTCTCTTAGTCAACCTTTAGGGGTTTTCTATCAGTCTTAGCCTCCAGCAAGCCACCAGAAGGGATGAGATAGAACAGTAGCCTGAATGAGTGAAGGTCCAGAAAACAGAGAAAGATTGTGGTGTATTACTTTTTGTAGTTAATTATAACTGTGACTCCAATTATTAAACAGAATAAGAGCAGGCAATAGGGGAGAAAATATAGGATTAAAAATTTAGGATCCTCTTGAAGTCTAACACAAAATCCTAGCTAGTAGCATGAGTATTGAACCTTATATATCTTGATTTATCCTCTAAGTTTTTATAAACAGACAAATATCCTTGACCTCTTTTTATCAAGAACTAGTCTAGACAATAAATTCATTGTTTGTATTTTCTCTGCTCAGGCAAAATAGCAAACAGCAAAATTGCACAATTCTGCCATGTTAGCCTAAAATCAAAACAGGCAACACCCGAGAGCCCATTTTCTCTGTGCCTAAACTCTGCAGAGTATGGCTACACTTCCCTTCATACTCAAAGTACCTTTTGTAGTTTGCATCACATCACAGATTGTCGATGTGTTTGGGCCACACACTCACAGCAGTCTTTCTACCAGTTCTGTTCCAGACCAGTGCATTCTTGGTCTCAAAGGAGACAGTTGTACTACTGTTATTTAGTTTTGTTGTTATTATCCAGTTGTAGGACCTATAGGCTATTGTTTTATTTATTACCACATAATTTTTACTGACACTTAGGCCCAAGCTTGCAGTGTACATTTTGAATTTGCATTAATGGTTAAACTCATTGCCTTCAGCAGTGCTGGGTTAGAGCCAGAGTGAGACAAGCAAATGAAGAGCACAGTAGGACCTGTGAAACTTTAAATATGGGCTTGTGTCTGTGTCTAACCCGCCAAGCCCTGCAGCACACGTGAGTGCTGCTGACTTTGTGCAGGTGAGTGGTGGAATAAGAGTACAAACACTCCAAAAGATGACGAAGGTCACATTTTGGCAAGGAGATTTAGCTCACACTGTGAAAGAGAAAAGAAGGGAGTATGCTGAAAGATGAGGAGACAAGGAGTCTTTGCTGACACATGAATGCAGGAAAGAGCAGGTGACAGCTAAGGTAGTTAAAAAGAGTAGAGAGCAAAGATGGCATTCACAGGCTGGAAAAGCAAAGATCATAAGACAGCACAGAAAATTCCCTATTTTGCTTGCTGCAGGTCCCTGTATTGCTAATTAAAGAGACACCATAGTGGAGTTTATGGTAAGAGTCAGATTTCTGAAGTGAAAAAATGTCATGATTTTAATGACCTGTGGGGATGAACTGGAATTAAGCAGTGACAGCAGTGGTAAGCCATGTGGAGGAAGGACTAGCAATGGCAACACCCTGTTATGGTGCAAGAGGTTGACTGTCCCGAACTGAGACATTAAAGTGAAGGGGTTAAAAAGTCCTGACTATCCATCTGTGATTATGATGGTCTGGGTTCTTGGGGTATGTGAGACCTGTCTGACAGTTTTAGGCTATGTAGGATTTCTTTGTAGTGCCTTTTGAAGAATAGGCTTATCATACTGTCCTATGTCTGGACTCATCTCTTCAGTATTCACCTACACACTTTGAATTGATTGCAGAACCGACAGATTTTTAATAGAAATGATAGAATGATGAGTTAAGGTAGTGCTTGTAACAGTGCTTATAAATATCGATTTTTTCTGTGATTGTCATTAACTCATTCATTAGGGTTTTATGGGTTTTTTTATGGTTTTAACTTATGAGCACTGAAATGTAGTGATATTAATATATAACTATGATAAGCACCCAGTTTTCCTCTATTCCAAAACTTGAGAAGATGTTATATGATGTAATTAATGGCAGTTAAATGAAGAACATATTCAAGGAAATATTATTTCATGCTAAGTATGGGATTTCCAGCCCCAGGAGACTTTTTGAGTGAAATAGTGAGTTGAGTGATTGGATTTTAAAAAGATCTAGATAATTATGTGACCATTAGCATTTATAATTATGCTAAGATAATTAAGTATAATGAAGCCTCATGCTTTTGATATAAACACATTACTTATATAAGTCAGGAAGGAATATGTTTTAGGAAATAAGCATTTCACAACTGGTCAGGTGTATTTAGGTTTTGTTGTGCAGACCTTTCTTTAAACTTTTACAATCAGACAATGAACATATCTGTAAACAGAATGGTAGCTTGAATGGTGTAGCCATCTACTTTACTCTAGAATACCCTATGTCCTTACCAATTGAAGATAATAAAGTTTCACTGTCTAGCTGTGAAACTCTTTATAAGTGTTCAAAATTGACTATTCAGAATTGGCACAGAGGAAATCCTATTTGGAGATATGTCAGTAAACTTACCTGCTATATCAGCTTCTTGTCGCTTTTTCACAACCAGGAATTTCACTGATGGACACTGCAGCCTTAGAAGACAGATACTTTTCAAACAGAACGTCATTGATCTAACAGAGGGCAGGCTTTTGGCAGAAGACAAAAAGTTGCTGCATGAATATTTTTAACATCAACAAGGTTTAAAAGGGCTTTTTTTTCTTAATAAAAAACTGCAAATCAGAGGTATGCCATTGTTATTTATGAAGTTTAAAATCTGTGTTATTGTATTGCCCAGGCTGTTTCTTATTTATTCATTAATTTTAAATAAGACAGCTTCAACATTTTGCTGTGGAATCTCTTTGCTTACAAGTTGCATGTCTGATTTGTATAACCCTGCACATTGCATAGATCTTCAGAGTACCAGAGAGTGAATGTGGTTTGACTAAAATATTCTATTTTGTCTGCGTTTGGCATTCTCTTTCACATCACATTATCACAAAGAAAATGCCTGATATAGCCTAGATATTTCTTGCCCGTTTTGTCCATTAGGTAATAAGCAGTACTATTTTGCAGAGGCTGAAGTACAAATCTACAGTGGTTTGTTGCTCTGAAAGAAACTGTATTTAACCACTGAAGAGAAGTTTAAAAATTACCTGAAAGTAAATAGATATGACATATATACCTGGTTCAAACAAAGATTTTCTGTGTTGTTAAGTTATGCAATACTTCAGTATGTAACTTTCCCTGGCTGTAACGCAATAGCAACATTTATTTCAACCACTCTGAAACTGCAAAGATTTATAAAGCTCCTTGAGACCCACCTGTCAAATGTTTAAAGCATACTGGTTAGACATTGAGAACTGTGGGTTCTTTTATTGAAAAATAATGAAAAAACCCAACTCCAACAGCACACCTAGTGCACTCCAGGTGCAGGCATTCAGCCCACACGACAAGAATAGAATAAGCCCAAAGTAACACCTTCTGAAATGTACATAATAAAAATGTCTGCAGATCCATTCCTATTCATCTGCATATTTGCTAATGTAGCCATAGCCAAAGAGCTTTTCAGGTCAAAGGATAATCTGTTACTTCAAAAAATAAATACATGCAAGAACTGTTTTTGCACAAACAGGGAATGTAAAATAAACATGATTATAAAACTCGATAGTTGAAATTTCTGCTTAGATTTTTTTCCAAGCAAAGGCTGACACAGAACACATGGCTATATATTGCATATGCAGACACATACATATATATGTGTGTGTATATATATATATATATATATATATATATACACACATATACACATTCAGCTCTTAGAACAGTTCATTATACCCATCTATGTATTGACATAATGAACTGTTCTAAGAGCCAAATGGAAAAGTTAGATTCCTTTGACAATGGACCACCATAGTAGTTTATTCCTGTGACCAGAGCTAAGGTACCAGTAACTGGACAGACTTCCCACTTCATTTGCAATGGCTGTAGGAAACTATAGTTCAGATTTCACCTCCCTTATGCCCCTCAGGAATTACTCTTATCTAGTGAATATCCTGCAACTCTGTTAGTCGAGCGTCTTCCAAGCAACCCTTCACTCAGGCTGCAGTCTGAGGAGAGGTTCACCTACATCTAATTGAAACCATACATATGCTGATGGCATCGACTTTTGAGAACATTTTTATGTTCATTTGCCTGCATATTGATCTATCAGCATCATACAATTCATAGCAATGTAGTGTCTGTAACTTTGTTATACAAAAGCAAAGATTTAACTCTAATTTCTATGTACTCTTGAAGAAAAGGAAATCTTCAGACATTTTAATAGGTCCAGTGATTATTGGTGTCAAAGCAGTTGACGTGCCAGAATTTATTGAGATGGACTTCCCCTTGCTCCTATGGAAAAAAAATCTGTTATTCTGCAGCCATAAAATAGCACTTTCTAGTCCCCAAAAAGTCCCTTGGAAGTTTCAGAAAAGTAACATACTACTGAAGTGTCAACACACAGGATCTTTAAAGACTCATTTTTTGTTAAGCTGTCTCAGCTTCAGCCTGCCAACTGAGTCAGCCCAGCTTGGGTTATATTTCACTCACTTTTCCAAAATCCACTACTGCTGAGTCCTGGATTATCCCTGTCTAAAAATTCAGTCCCCCTGTGTCTGAAGATGAAATTTGGTTTAGCAGCAGGAAGGTGTTAACACAACGGCACTGTGGAGATTAACATTACTGAAAATCCTCAAAAGAACCAGAAATATCCAACACACTCAAGATATCTATTTTTGATGAAAGCTTCAAGCAAGTAATAAAAGAATAGAGTTTTATAGTAGGTCAGTTATTCATTTTCTTGGAACACCAACAAGAGCTTTGCATGAAGCAATATGTGTGCAATACAGTTTTTTTACTTTTTATGTAATAAGTTCAGTATGCCATTTAGCTTTCTCTGCTAAACTGCACACTTATTGTTTCACCAGCTTTGAACTAAAACTGTGATCTCATTAATAAAAGGTTAGAAACAGTGTTTCATTTCATTGTAGTTGCTTTAGCATATACCACTACCCTCGATGAGTTGATGTGTGTGAAGTCCCACTTTGCTAATGGTGATTCTGGAAATGTTTTGAGAGGGAATCTGAAAATCTTTTAAAGAACCAATGACTCTGTCATCATTCCAGGCACTGAAGTAATCCCATTTAAAGCCCAGTCATTTAAAAAAAAAAAATCACCTGAAGTACATACTAGATGTAAATGGATATAATGCTGAGAAAAGCAACTGAATAAAAATACACTATTTAATAGGGGATGGCCAGCTATGATGTCTGTTACACTATCTTTTGATCCATACAGTTAAAATAGAACAAAATATGTTTATCTGTCAGCTACAGACTGCTCAGCTCACATTGATCACACTTAGAGAAGAAGTTCATGCTGGAGAATTACACCTTCCCTTTTTAATCTGTCAGATCTACATGAGGTAGACCAGTGAGGAAAAGATTGTGCATCAGCTGCTAGACAGCAGTCCAAGCAAATGACTGTGTCAAGTGAAGCAGACTTGGTCATTCAAAGTCCCTGACACATATTTCACTCATATCTAAACTTCATCAACCTATGAATACACAGTCATTGGGTCTGAAAATTTTCCCAGATGAGCTCAAATATTTCCCTGATACTTGTTATTGGAAGAAATCAACGCAGCAAAGAAAAAAACAACAAACAACAAAAACCAAACAAACCTTTTCCCAAAAGCCTCTCACAGAGCTATCATTACTGCTTCAGACACCGCAACAAAGCAAAGATATTTTTGAAAACACCGACTTAAAATCTACAGTATGTGCACTCAAGTATGGGTGCTAGCCATGTATGTGCATAATCATGTTAAAACGGTGAACCTATGAGGCTAAGCTCAGGCTCAAATCACAGTTCTCTCAAATGACTTGGACAAAATGGGGAAGAGTTTTCCTGAGTATCTTCTAGCTCTTCTACATCATAGCCTCATTTACTGTGTTGGGGAATGAAGAAGAGAAATATGATTAAAGTATTTCAAACCTGACATGAATATTTTTCCAGTGGAAAGGGTTTTGATAATGTAGCCTTGTGGACTGAATTTGGAATTTGCTTTGCTTCTCTACTTTGGCTTCTAATGCCAGCAGAATAAAGGTCTGAGAAGCAAACTAAAATTATATTTCCAGGGAATGACACATCTGTGGTACAGTGAAACTATTAGGCTACTGAATGCCTGTTTTGAATTACATCAAATCACCTGAGGACCATGTGGCAAATGGAAATTTTTGAAGTTAACATTTACTGCCTTGTAAAGAATGAAGAAATATTTATGTTTGTTTGCTTTTTAGTTAAACCTATATATGTAAACTCTTTTTTTCCAACTTTTTGTAATCAATAACCAAAGGCCGAATGCAATCTGCTATGAATACGTTATCTGCAGAACAGTGAGCCATCTTCCAGTGGAGAAGCATGTCTGCATTTTTTAAAATGTAGTGAATAAAGGACCAGTCACCTAGGCAGTATCATCAATTCTTCTCAAATTCACTGGGGGAACCACAACTAAGAATCTTCAATTTAGACACTGAAATGGGGACTCAGATGCCAAACTTTAGGAACCAATATTTTTTTTTAAATTACCTATTTGTCTGTCCCTAAGGGGAGAAAGTGTATTAGGAAGTTTAATTTCCTTATGCATTTTCCCATGCACATTCTATGCACTTTGTGGGTTGTAGACAGAGAGAGCAGACACGAGTCCTAAGAAAAGTTTTCTTGCAATGTGGCAGAAGATCTTTGATGAAATCTCAAACAGAATTTTGTCATTTTCTAAGCACACTTACACATACACATGCAGCAATTAGCCAAATTTTTGCCCAAAGCAGTTGTGTAACAGACCTAGTGAACTTTTGCCTTTGCCCTAACACTGGGAGAATGTGACTTTCATTCTATATTCCTGTCAATACCATTTCATCCAACTTGCACCATGGGGAGCAGTCTCATAGTCTCTGGTTAGTTCCTAATTCCTAAGAACATCTGACCATTCTAGACTAGAATGTTCATCACAATAGAAACTAATTTATAGTTTGTATTTTATCTTAAGGCCATTCTACATATGTATTTCTCATTGCTGGGATGTTTTTTGTCTCTCTAGGCCCAGGACTTGTAATTATTTTTCAGCTATGCTTGAAGTGGATTTTCTATAGTGAGTCTTGATCAGTCTGTCTCAAGAATACTTGCTCTCAATAACTGAACATGAATATGTAGGTGTTGTAGTGCACAGAGCAGCACTAAATACACATTTAAGGCAATAGGAATTGTGCGTGCATAGCTGAGTAATGACTACCTGCCCTCAAACGTGCTGTACCAAATGTTTTCAAAACCAGCTATCTCTCACTTGGAAGATGCTTTTCCTAGTTTGGTTGGTTGGTTGGTTGGTTGGTTGGTTGGTTTGTTTGGTTTGGTTTGGTTTTGGTTGTGGTTTTTTGTTTATTTTGTTTGTTTGTGGGGTTTTTCTTTCCTTTCTAACTTAGATAAGAAAGAGCACTGGTCTCTTAGATCTATCACTTTGTTTATTATTCATACTCTTACTTCATCCCAGTGAGAAAAGAGGAATGGAAAAGTTTGCATTATGCATTCTGTCCAATAAAACACTGGGCTTTTTATTGTTGGGTTCTAGTTTGCTAGGCATAATACAGCATATCAATGAATTGCACTTGTTAAAAATTTAGGACTTTTCTTAAAGAGATATTTTAAAAAGAATTACTGTAATGGAAAGTGCATGCCATATTTATACTTTGATATTGTGGTTTATTTTTTATAGCCTTACATTTATGTGCTTACTTAAACCATGTGTAGGATAAAGACCTTTCTTATGCTTGTGCCTGATATATTCTGCAAGGTGGCATTTCAGTTCACAGAAATGTTACTTGGCAATATTCATTATTTGTCCCCGATACTGCAGTGGCTGTATCTGTATGAGTGAACTGCCAAATAACACCTGTTCAGGGACCACACTCTCTCCCTGAAGTGGCCTGGCCTGATCCTGTCTGCATTAGGTACCTCCTGTCCTTCAGGTCTCCTTCAGGCCAGTGTCCTTTCCCTGAGGCTCTAACATGATTTTCACTGTATGTGTGTGTGCTCACAATGTTCACAGTAATACAGAAGTGCATTGCAGGTCACCAAAACAGTGCTTTTGCTGCATGAAAATAAAATTAGGGTTGTATGCCTTGGATTTGATAGGCCAATATGTTTGAGGTAAAAAAGCTTCTAGTACAGTTTTGGAGAACTGAGAAGGGTGGAGGGAGCCAAGATGTGTCATTCTTGATCATATTGCCCTTTTGGAAATGGTCTTTAATGCCTCCAAACCCCAAATCTGACTCTGCCCATTATGGCAGAGCAGGTCATAATGTGCCAGTTGGCACAGGACAAAATCATGCCAGCAGGCTGCTGAGTAATCATGCAGCATGGTTGATCACAGTGTGAGTTTCCTCCATGACTCCTGTTGCATAGCTGGGTAGGGGTGTGTTAAACACTTCCATGGCTTCCAGTGGTTGAAGAATGAAATATTTGTGTGTGTGTGTTTATCTGGGTAAGTACATCCTCTGTTCAGTTTTCCAAGCGAGGCCATTAACTCTGATTTAATTATTTTTGATTGCCACTGGTGACTGAAAGTCAAAGTTCTCAGTTTGTCATGTTTAACCCATGACAATGGGAAAACTGCGGTTTTTTTCAGCTCTGAATTCTGGGGCTATGCATGGTCACACAGACATGCCCAATTTGTGATCCATGGCCTAGCAAGACAGTTCATCTTATCTGTATAATATTTACAAGGATATACTTGAGTCACCATCACTGGAATTATTTAAAAGACTTGTAGATGGGTGTCCTAGCTACAGGGGCTGAGACCAGTTTATCACCATGCAGGTACAACCAAATCTGTGTGTTCTACACCCTCTATGTAATTTCTGGTGGATTTTTAATAATGGATCATTTGCAGCAGTTGCCCAGGGCACACTAGACATCTCAGGCTACAAGCTGAGTGTTGAAGAACCCTGTGAGACAGAGGAGTGTTTCTATCTTTACACCAATGACTCAGCTCAGCCTCCAAGGAGGCATTAGCACCCTTACACCCAGCCCGAGGGGACATCTCTGCTAATGGGCCATTAGGAACTGGCATACTAGGCAGCTGCAATGACATAGATCATCAAAGATTCCAAAAACATCCCATGACTCACAGAGTTAAGTCACCCATTGTGAAACTCCTCACCCTGGGAAGAGGTACTTGGGGGCATTCCCACCTGAACCTGAGCATATATAATCTTCAGGTTTTGGGATTTCTGGTACCCCTTGTCAGATTCAGAGGAGAACCAGAACCTCAACAGGACTGTGACTGCCACTCTCAACAAGACTGTCACCAATAGGTTACTTTGACTTTGCATTCAGGTGCACAAGGTAGTGCTTAGCTAAGGGGCCAGTGAACACCATTCTGTTCATATTCTAGGGTGCTAGGTTATAAATCTGTCTTTGTGGGTTAAAAAACAATTTTTCTCTGTATCATTTACATTTATTGTAATCTTCCTAGTAAATTGTAACTCTGACTTGTAATCGCTCTTGAGTCAGGTTCATTTCTCCCACCAGTTTATTTTTAAACCAGCACAATGGGACACTCAAGGACATGGCTTAGTGGTGGATTTGGCAGTGTTAGGTTAAATGGTTGCACTCGATGACCTTGGAGTCTTTTCCAACCTGAATGATTCTATAATCTTTAGAGAGGCCTTGTGCCTGTCTGCCCTCAGCCATGGCGTCCTCTGGGACCACAGAGCCTCTCCAGGCAGCTGCTGTGTGGGACTGCAGGGCATGGGGGCCCTCAGCAGGCAGAGAAGCTGCAAAGGCAGAGAGGGTGAATATCACTGTGCCCTCAATGCACACAACTGTAATTGCATTTCATTGTTAAAGACTAAGTCTTTCCAAAATTTCACACATTATTCAGGACTGGAATTGAGAGATTAAAAAGAGCATGAACAGTTAGCAATGAGGGGAAAGTCTTCACTCTTTTTTACCACACTAATCTGCTGAGGGAAGACAGCTAAATGATGTCTGACTTCTTGAGTAGATCTTTATGCATACAGCTGTTAATTTGGGGTGAAGGAATGCATTTTATGTGAACTCAATAGCCTTCTTTATTTTCTTTTTTTTTTTAAATCTATTAATTTGTCTTTTGAATTCACAACATATTTCTGTTTCTTTCAGGGAACAATATGAGCACTTTGCAGTGGCCAAAAATAATACGTCTTAATTCCGGTGGATTTAAGACTGCACAGACCCATGGATAAAAAGTCTGCTTTATATTTCAAAGTACAAAGTTCAAATTTAGTAGGTACTTGTAGTTTTATTTTTAAATTTTAACAAGCCGGATTCTCAGTTTTTGTATATCAGTAGAACTCAACTGATGTTAAGGGAACTATGCCAAGCCGCATTAGCTTAGTATCTGACTTCATAATTTTTTTCTCTTTGTGTTGAATTTAGCCTTTAGTACTTATGTACTAATAATTTGTCTGTAGTCTGTAACTAAATGGGTGTTTTTTTCTTTTATTGTAAGTAAAAATAAAGTCTGTGAATTTTTGAAAATGAGCAGGCTCTTGAAGGGGAAGTTGAAGGCATAAAAATAGACTAAAGCTGGACTTCACGAATTTAGACTTCTACTGAAGTCAATGAAAATGTTGAGAGAGAATGAGCAAAGTCATATGGACAGAGTCTCTTTGGTCTCTGCAAGGCAGAAGATGATACAGCAATTTCCTTCCCTCTTTTATACTCAGACACAAGGCTATTCAGAAACAGAATGTGACAGCAATATGATTTTTGCCATCAATCCCAATGCCTACATCTTTCAAGAGCAGCCTGAGGCCCCACCAAACTCCCTGATCTGCCCATTCCCTAACTGTTGACACCCATCACTTACTCTCTCTGATGATCCCTTTGTCATCCACTCCCTTGAATTTAATGATTACTTAGACTCTGGTATTGAATTGTATGTAATGTTTGCATTTAACAAGTAACCAAGTATTATGCAAGGTCCCATGTATTCTGTGGGAATCACTGCTGAGGCCAGGTTTGCTGGATGGGTGAACTGAAAACTTGAGCCTTGCTAGGGCTGTTCCTCAAGAATCAATATTAACCCACCCATTAAGACAAAGACTTTATCTTTTCATTTGCACATTGTTTAGACAGGACAGTGTATAATTAAAACTGCAATGAAGAATTACTCAGGCTAAAGATTGGTCAGTTCTTAGCATAGCTGACCGTACGTAATTGTAAGAAAGAAGACAGAACTGAATGCGGCAGAGCTATGGGTCTGCCCTGTCACGTAGCTAAGGGCTGATCATGGCTAAAAGCATTAAGTAATGGAGCGAGTAGACATGGGAGGTCTTCCTAGGAGTCTCCAGGACTGTTTCTGGTTGAGTCACACCGTTTTATTCATGTAGAAATGGAATGCAAATCTGTTTAAACAGGAATCATGAGGTTCCATGAAGACACAGAGGGGCAAGGAAACAGTGCTCATGCCATTTGGGCAGCAAATTCACACCGCAATCAGGCAGAACCACTGAGTCTCCCTGTGTCTGTCTTTCTGAAAGTCCCTCTAACAGCCCTTCCATTGAATTTTTGATTCAAATCTTTACAGATTGATTACTTTTGAAATGTTTTTGAAGCCCTTTAGAAGTTTATAAAGAAAAAACGACTCTGTGTTACATGAACAAAAGATGATTTGGAAAATGAACAACAACATAAGGAGAGGGCAGATTCTGAGTTACATACACAAAACTACAAACCTTCACATGCAATAAAAATTATAGTTTTTACTAGGGCTATAAAAATTAGGATTTGTGCTATGTGATTCAAGCAATGTATAGGAAGCACAAAAGATTAAGAAATGTAATAGTAGAAAACTTATATGACTGTCTGATATTGGAAGGGCAATTTCTTGAGCTTTTCCTTCTTTGCTTGTCAGACAGCAAGTTTGCAAATTTGAAATCCTATGATTCTGTTTATCATGTTAAAATAGACGTGCATCCAAAAATTACACATGTATCTACTATTTCTGAGGGGATTTTCATATGTATTTCTAATCTTCCACATAAATTCCAAATACTGTTTGACTGGTATTACATAGAGCAAGGTAGTTTTTCACATGGTTTTTATTAGCTCAACTCACATTTATCTAACTTTGTGAACAGATTAATTTGTTGTAGTTGGATTAAACTTAGTGCAGATAGCCATGAAAACAAGGTATTTTTTAAGCCAAGACAGCCAAATTTGTCCTTATTTACCTCCTGTGGAAAGCCATTAACTTTCATGACTAGAAAGGAGAGCTGAAATTGGCTTTGCATACTGTGGAAATTGCTGCAATGCTTTCCAACTCCTTTCCTTAAGCTTATTGTGGCTAAGGAAACATGAGATGACAAATGCAAGCAAAATTTTGACAAGAGAATCACTGGCTAGAAAGTTGACAATCTTCCATTTAACTGAAATCATTGTAAAGTCCACAAAATTTCCAGAAATTACTCTATTTCTCAATAGTTGCAGAATCACTGAAGATAGTATATGACTATATAAGAAAGTGAAGCCCATCATTACCTTATCTCTGCAGCAGTTAGACAATGATAGGATGAAAAAACCTGCAGATAAATGCTCCACTGTTCCAGAAGTGGTGAAATCATAGAGGTCTTTTCCCCTCAGGTTGAGTACCATCCAAGTCTCCCATACTGCACATAGAGGAAAATGCAATAGATAATAAGAATGGAAACACATGGCACATGTTTTTCTTGTCCAGAGCTTAAGGATGGTGCTGATAGTATTGAGTGTTTATGAGTAAGAATCAGGGGGAAGGACAACAAGGCAGATATCCTGGTGGGATTCTGTGACAGACCGGCCAACCAGGACTTAGAGGCAGAAGTAATATTCTATAAGTCTCACAATGGCTAGCCCTCATGAAGAAATTCATGAAGAAATTCAACTTACCAGATGTCTGCTGGAAATAAATTACTGCAGAGAAGAAACAGTCCAGAAGGTTCCTGTAGTGTTTGGAAGAAAAGTTGCTGGAACAGCTAGTGAGGGAGGCAGGTAAGGAAGGCTCTCACTGGACCTATGGTTTGTGAACAGAGAAAGACTGTTGGGTGATGTGATGCTTGGAGGCCCTCTGGGACAAAGAAATCACAAAATGCTGAGTGTTCACTTCCATAAGTAAAGAAAACGACCAGCACAATTGCCACCTTGGACTTCCAGAAGGCAGATTTTGGCTTGTATAGGAGGCAGGTTGACAGGCAGTCCTGAAGGGCTCTGAAAATGTTTATACAAATCCTTCAGCAACAAAATGAGGGGTAAGGATGATCTCCATCCTTTACTGCATGCAGATGGAAATGCATGGAAAAACGAATGTGGAAAAGGCAGAGGAACTTAATGCCTTCTTTGCCTATAGTTATTCTATAGGTACCCAGCTCCCTGAGCTGGAAGAGGAGCAGATACATGAGGAGCAGAATGAAGTGTCTATAATCCAAGGGGAAATGGTAGGTGACCTGCTACACCACTTTGACACACATACAAGTCTATGGGGTTGGATGGGATCCACATGAGGGTAACTGAGGGATCTATGGAAGTGCTCACCAATCCTCTTTACATCATTTACCAGCAGTTCTGGCTAACCAAGGAAGTCCCAAGTAGCTGGAGGTTAACAAATGTGACAACCATGAGCCAGCAGCGTGCCCAGGCAGACAAGAAGGCCAAAGATATTCTGGCTTTTATCAGAAACAGTGTGGCCAGCAGGACCAGAGAAATGATTACCCCTCTGCACTTAGCACTGCTGAGACCCCACCTCAAGCCCTGTGTCCACTTCTGGGTCCCTCACTACAAGACAGACCCTGAAGTGATGGAACATGTCCAGAGAGGGGCAACAAAGATGGTGAAGGGTCTGGAGTACAAATATTCTGAGGACCAGTTGAGGGAACTGAGGTTGTTTAGTCTGGAAAAAAGGAGGCTCAGAGAGATCTTACCACTCCTGACAGCTACTTGAAAGGAGGTTGGAGAAAGCTGGAGCTTGGTCTCTTCTCCCAAGTAACACGTGACAGGGTGAGAGGAAATGGCCTCAAGTTGCACCAGGGGTGGTTTAGATTGGGTATTAGGAAACATTTCATCACTGAAAGGGTAGTCAAACATTGGAACAGGCTGCCTAGGGAAGTGCTGGAGTCACGATTCCTGGAGGTATTTAAAAGGCATGTAGATGTGGCACTTGGAAGCATGGCTTGGTGGTGGACTTGACAGTATTGGACTTAAAAACCTTAGCGGTCTTTTCCAATATAAACAGTTCTGTGCTTTATGATTGAAAAAGGCTCCAACAATAAAAAATCAACCAAAAAAAATTGTTTTAAGAGAAAATGACCACATTTCCTTCAACTTGAGCTTGGTCAGGCACTTGTGACATCATGGGCTTTCCCATACTCAGCTATATGAAAGTCCCTCTGTGCAAATGCTGTTCAGTCATTCACAAGGGTTCCTTCAGAAGTGCTGTGAGAAAGGAGCAGAGGACTTGCAATCTGCATCATCATTCTAGAGTTGCCTGAGAATTTTGTGTCACAAATTGTTTTGCTCACTGATTCATTAAAAGTTATTCATGGGACAGGTTTGAATGTGCTGCATCCAAAAGAGAAAAACAAACAAACAAACAAACAAAAACATTCCCTCCCTGCCTATTCAAATTGCTGAAATATCCTACTTTAGGTTTCCAAAATAAGAGGTTGCCTTTGGAGCTTGTTAGAAAATCTTTCAAAACTTCTGGAAATGTGCTTTCAAAATGTAAGTAACTTCCAGTTGAAGAAACAGTTTAAAATATCCAGTGAAAAGGCATTATCAAATGAAAATACATTCTTTGTTCCAAGAACAGTATTTTTGGTTGCTGATCTGTGAAAATTAAAAACCAAACAAACAGTTTTTCCTCCCTTTCTAGAAGAAAATATTTTTAAAGATTAAAATTTGTGACATTTAAATAAAAATATTCCCTTGCTTCTCTAGTCAGAACCCAAAAAGTCCTCAAAAAATATCTGTTAAACCAAGAATTTCTCAGTTCTCAGATTTCTCAGTACAAATAAATACAATACAGACATTTTGTGGGACAACATGTAAGGAGATGTCTTTACTGGGAGATACAGTGAGTTGCAACTCCATCTTCAGCCAATTATCATACCAGGAGCTTCCTATTACATGACTGAGACCATCCAAGCAAAGTTCTCCCTGCTTCACCTCTACACACAGTAAACCAAACATTCAGCATTAATATATTGAATTTCTCCATAGGTACCAAGATATGGAAAAGATCAGGTGTCCACGTGTTCTATCTCATGTAGGTGGCCACCTGATGGATTCAGATTTTGGTGGAAATGCCCATGTCCAAAAATAGTTTGCAGCTGTTTTCTCAGGTTTTACATGGAAGGCTTGATTTGGTCTTTGGTGTGTTACATTGACACTTGCTTTGCTCAGAAATACTATGTATTCCATTGCATCATGGTATTTGTAGTATGCCATGAACTTTAACAAGACACATGGAATACAGGCAGATGCCAGCAGTGCTTCTTGGGGTTTTGTTTATTTATTTTTTAATATTTTTTGGGTCTGAAATCTGCCCTTAATAAAACAAAGCACTTTGATCAGGCCAAGCCTTAAAAAAAATACACTGGCACAGAAATATTCTTATGCTATTCGTGATTAATATGTATACAGTGTTAGTTTAGTGCCATCAAGTGACCAAAAATATGAAACAGCACTCCTAGTTTTTTCCTATTTGTTTGTTTGTTTAAAGAAAACTAGCCTGTTATTCTTTTGATATACATACAGAGAAATAACTTCACAGGCAGTTTATGGTCTACATCTACAGCATTTTTAATAAGAATCTCAAAGTTAGATCCAAAATTTCTTCCACACATTGATAAATCAAGGCCTCCTCTGTTTTCTCAGTTTATGAGGTTTGAAGTATTTCACTCACTTCTGACTGAAATTCTTACTGTGTAGAACTCAATAAGAGGTCTCATTTAGATGAAAGCTCATAATAGTTTTTACCATGTGGTAGGATCCGAAGGCTTGGATAGAAGGTTTTTTAATGAAGAGCATCATTAATGGGGTGTATAAATCCTTATTTTGTTTTCTGAAATGAAGAAGCTATCTCTGTCAGAAATAAGCACCTTTAATGGACTGAAATGGATTGATCAAGAAAATCAATCATCAAGAAAAACGTTTAGGTTTTAGTATGTCCACTTATTAGATGATCAAACATTACATAAACAAGCACAGGTAATGTAAACATCTAAGAAAACATTTCTGCAAATTATTTTTCCAGATTCTATCTAAAATATATGTACTTTAATTTCAAACACTCATTAACGTCGTAGATGAATACATATTAAGTTTCTGATTTGTTAGGATGGAACCAATCTCAGATGCATCAATCTGAGGTGGAGTGAGTGTGTTTTCTCCTGAGTTTTTTGTACTAATTTCCACCCAGCAGTCACCAGGTAAACTTAAGCTCTAGGACTAGCAGAAGAGCAATGAAAACACTTTATTAATCACACTAGGGAGCAAAGGGAGAAGTTGGGAGAGTTGAACATCCACAGACAAGAGAGTAAACAGAAGTGTTTTAAAAATCCCAGGTCCTGCCCCAGCATGTAATAAACAAGCTCCAAGATTACTGGTCTGCCAGGACTTTCTGTGGTTGAGAGCAGGATGAAATATCATGCTTGCTACCTGGTTGTTCCAAAAGCAGAAACAGTACCATAGGTGATTTAGTAAAAGTATTTTACTAAATACTTTTTAGTATTATACAATACTAAGTATCTTGATAGCTTGCCGCTTCTCTCTCATTACAAATTAATTTCTATACTGTGTGTAGACAGTTGGCACTTGTGGTCACAGCTTCTGGTGAAATATAAGAAAGAACAAACAATTGTGGTGCTGCTATTTCATAAGAGTGGTTTGCAGTTACATCTGTTCTGAGAAAAGCCTGCAAGAATTGAAACCTCTGCATATATCCCCTAGATTTAAAGAGGTTTCATATGTCAGGTAGGGCTGTCCTAATAGCACTAGGAACTGCATAATCCTATATTTAGACACTACTGTGTATTTAAATGTGTGATAACTTCTTGTCTTTCACTGTGCTTCCTCCTGATTTGTTTCTCACTTTCCTATGAAATCATAAAAATTTAAAATTTAAAAACTATTTGCTTCTTAATAAAGTTTCTAAATCTCTCTGGAAAAAAAAAAAAAAAGTGGGGGATTGGAAGGCAAAGCTGTTCAATAGCTAGAGATATGTGACAGTGACGAGAGCACAGAGAGCAGCAGAGACTAGAGGAACCTCTGCACCAGTTATAAAGATATATATGCTTGCTGGCAAAAATTGAAAATCAGTTTTGAAGAGGCAAGTTCATTTAAAAACCATCTCTAAATTACAAGGTTTCAAACTGAGAAAGGGTTTTGGATACTGCTCTAGATTGAGAAGCGCTGGTTAAAAAGAGGAAAATTGAATGTCAATCAAATACTATCAGTAATGCACAGGTAGAATCTTACCTTGTCTATCATAACATTTCCTTTTGCTAATGACATCTGCTTATGGTGTCATCACCTAATTTAGACTTTTTGAGTCTTGATGGTTGCCGTGAATTTCTTAAGGTCCAGTTGCTATTATCAGCAACTAATGTAGCTCTACTGCTGTAATTGATTTAATATCGTGGACCACAATATCCTGCTCCTTATTACACAAATGCAACCAAACGATGCTCCCTTTCCCAAATAATTTACTGTCTACTTATATAAAGAAGTAATAAATGCTTACTGTCAGAGGAAGGAAAATAATCACAGTCAAAACCAACCAACGCAAAGGTACAACTGGCTAGAAGAATGTAATCCACTTGTTGGACATAGATGTGGTAGTCCATACGTGATAAAAAAACATGCTCTTGGCTTTTTTTCTCCTGTTCTTGTCTTCCCAAACCACCACAGCTCATTGCTTAAGTAGTCAACCAAAGTGCTGCATCCTTTAAGGTCTGGTTATTTAGAGATGCTGAGCATACAGGTTCCTTTGAAGCACAGATTCCAGGGTCAAATCTAAGAAGAAAAGTAAGTGTCTCTTGCTTTAGACTTTTAAAAACTCTTAGTTATTTGAAGTATGTCATTGAAGCATATGAACTGTTTAATCTTTACCACTCAATAGTAACAAGCCAAATACTGCTCCAGTGTCTAAACCATCTTTCCAATATCCTTCTGAAAGAAGAGAGTAGGTAATTTGAACTGCTTCTTCCATTAATCATCTTTCCCTTTAGAAATTTTTTAAAATTAAGTATGGGAAAGTATGTAGCATGAGGAGCTGTTCAATTTCTTTTCTGCATATTGCTGAGTGATATAGTCCAAAGTAGTTTCTCACACCCTATTCTGTTCTGATTCTTTGAACAGAAGGCTATTGAAGTCAGGCTATTATAATGAGGCAGCAAAATCAAATACTGAAGTTTTCTCTTTCACATCATACCAAGTGGGAACTCTAAATGTGATCCTGTAAAAATTACCATATGCTTATGAGTACTGAGCAGAAGCTCTCTCTTGGTTTTGGAAATTTTTCAGAATACACAAGCACCCAGAATTTCACCACTGCTCCTCTTAAAATGTAAAAAGACTGCTTTTCCTCTCTCCTCCTAACCAGTCAGCTGATAGCAGATATGTTTCCACCACAATTAAAAGCACAACTTACAATGCAGCTATAAGAGCAACCTGCTTTATGTCCAGGAAAGTTTTCACAATGCTGGCTGGTGTCCAGCCTGTCTAGGCATGTCTAATAACTATAACTCATAAGATCAACATGGCCACACAGATTTTGAAATGCTTAAAATGTGCTAAAAATTACTCCTGCACATGTATGAAAACAGTAATTGCTGAGTTTAATCTTTAGGGCAAATTTGGGGTTGTTGCTGTTAACAAATAATGTAACAATCCATGATGATTTTTTACAAGCACCTCCTGCAGCACATGGCTCATTTTACTCAGCTGTGGTTACCTTAAAATTAAACATCTAGTTTAACATGGTCATCTGGACTCTCTCCACAGTGAATGGAGCACTATGAGAAGTCCTATCCTATAGGAAGCAACTCATTCTTCTTAGGTGTGATGTCCAAGATAAGAATGGTGAATCACCCACCTCTCTCCATGAGGCAGAGCAGAAACATGGAAAACTGCCTCAGATTAAAGGCCTAACTTGCTTATTTGGCTAAATTGAGGTGAGAAGAATCCATCCTTAGTGCCTCAAGTGCAATTATTTCCTGAAGAAATTCTCTTCTAAACAATGTGTCTAAATAGAAGAGTTGTTTGTATTCATTTGTTGGTTCACCAGCTGCTCGGAAACAAAATATAACTCTGTTGACTGGTGAGAGAGAAAAAGCATTTCCAGTTAAGAAAAAATCTGGTCATACATTCGGAAATACATTCTTAGGACATCTGTATAACATATCACACAAAATGTGCCAAGTTTTCTAGATGGGAAAGAACAAGGAAAGGTCTTTATATATTTGTTGTGTGATCTTCAATATATGGCAAACAGTCTAATTTGTTTACGCAGGCTTTAGCCGAGCTGACCTTGTATCTCCCCAGTTCATCAGACAGTATTAGCTTTTCAACCGAACTTATATTTTGCTCTTTTTCTTTGCTGAACAGGGTTCTGGTTTAGGGAAAGCAGCATACAGTCAACCAATAATTTAGAATATGTGTCAAAGAAATAACTCATTTGTGCATACATCTGAAAATTAATCTAAATTATGCACTGATTCACACTGATCTAAAATGGAAGCAAAATATTATTTTGTCACAGGCTCCTCTTTGCAGCAAGAATGTGGTTGGATACACAATAGAATTAATTAATACATAAATCACAGAATATGTTGAGTTGGAAGGGACCCACAAAGACCAACAGAGAAGAGATCAGTGCCTGCCCCTCCTCTTCCCCTCATGAGGAAGTTGTAACTGCAATGAGGTCTCCCCTCAGTCTCCTCTTCTGCAGGCTGAACAGACCAAGTGCCCTCAGCCACTCCTCACGTGGCTTCCCCTCAAGGCCCTTCACCATCTTTGTTGCCCTACTTTGGGCACTCTCTAACAACTTAGTATCTTTCTTATATTGTGAGACAAAAACTGCACACAATATCCAACCTAAACGTCCCCTGACATAACTTCAGGCCATTCCCCTGGGACTTGTCACTAGTCACCTCAAATGGCCTAACATACTTGGGACCACTAGCTATGCAAAAAACATAAAGAATTAAAATATTCCTAGCCGAAACCTTTTATAAGTTTTAAAGGCCACCTACCAAAGCAAATTAATCATGTTAGTCCTGCATCTCAATTCTTTTACTTTATTTTCCCTTTCCCACATCCAAGCAAGCAATCTGCTGCCAGGGAAGGTACCTCTTAGCAGAACACTGAATTGGTTAATCTGAAAAGGGAGACTTGTGATTTTAATAGTTACAGACTGGGATTTAAACTTTCCTTTGACATAAAGTTTTACACATATATATGTTCTTATATAGTCACATGAAGTTGCTCATAAGGAAAGGAATAAAACAGTGTATTCACCTGCTATGAATTAATTTGTTCTGTCAAAAAATCAACTTTGCACATACAAAAATAGAGAAACCTAATGACATTACAGGTTACTTTTTAAATTTCCATTTAAGTGATATATCATGGCGGTGGATAAAATGGAAACCAGTATTTAGTCTGTAAGGATTAGTGTATACTACATCTGCATAATGTATCTGTCCTCAATAGATGCCCCCTCCCTTCTCTGAGACTTTGCATGTTTTCTCTCACCACCACTATCCATGTTTATTCTCATTAGTATGATATAAAATACAGCTCCATTGTCCTGTAGACTATATATAACAAGCTTACTAAAAGGCTTTTCCTTAAAATACTGGCTATGCTGAGAAATGACTCAAGGTCTCATCCACTTTTCAAATCAAAATTTGTGATACCACATCTAGTAGCTCTACAGCAGACATGTGAGTGTTGGAGGGGAGACAAGTTGCCAGCTCCATAAAGTAGCTGGAACACTGAAGGTGTGTGGTGGGGTACCTCACTTGATGAACACACTCAGCTGTTTTTTCCAGTATAGTTTGCATGTGTTCTAAATCTGGTTTAATAAAGTAAATATATTCTTTTCTGCTACAAATATGTCTCTGAGATCTAAAATTTACATGCCTTTGAAGAGACTAAATTATTATCATTGCATTGCCCAGTAGTGCAAACATATAAAAGAGTACCAGATTATTTTTGGATTACCATACATTCTGTCCTATTTTATGAGTCCTCTTCAGGACACTTCCACAATGAAGTGCAGGGATCTGTTTGAGCAGTGTATAACAAACCAGAGGCTGCAGATCAAGCTCTCAAATTCTGCATAGCTTAACCCATGAAAAAGAGTTGCTAGTAATGCTAGTGAAGGAATATTGAGACCTACAATATTAACTACCTAATCCTTCAAGGAGTACTAAAATCAAAACAACCTATAGTCAAGTACTCCATTTAAGCATGTGTGTGATTCAGAGATTTTTCACTAGAAACATTAATTTTACATAAAACCATAAATTTAAATTTCTGTGAAAAATAATTGCATAAGCTTGTCTCATCCTTGCCTTTACACTATGACTTAAAGATCAGCTTTAAATACTGACACTATATATCTGCCTCTAGGATTATTTTGCTCCAGGTAAAATGGGAAATTATGTATTTGTTTAATTAAAGTTGATTTTAAATCAATCAAACATTTACAGACTCTGTGTATACATATAAATTGATGTAAAACTAGCTCAACAAAACGTAGCAGAACTTAGTACACGAAAGATGATTACAAACCAGCTTAAATCAGAATGGAGGTAGAAATTCTAAGATCAGGGTAAATGTCACAAGATTATTTTCAAATTAGTGAAATTTCTACAAGTACCACCATCATTGAAATCAGGACAACAGATAAGCCACAACACACCTAACTGTTGCTAATTCTGTTATTGTTACTGTGGTAGAAGCAAGGTGTACCAGTTAAGGATCTATTTATTTTTCTAGGCTGAGTACACACACAATGAAAAGACAGTATATGTCACAGAAAATTCAGAGCTCATGTATGCTTTGAAGAATTTATCCAGTCCTAAACTTTTTCTGAAAGCAAATAAAAATAATATTTATAGCTTCTAAAAAAAATGCTTTCTTTACAAAACTGACGATTTATTTAAAATAGTTTAAATGTCATTAAACTTGAGTGATGACAATGCTGGTTTCCCTCCCCCTCCCAAAAAAAAAAAAAAAGTGTTTCTGTTTTCTGACTGGTTCCAGTAATAATAAGCTAAAGTATTCTTTACTAGTTTTGCTTTTGGTTAATGTGTCATGGGTTTGCCATTGACATATTTTGCAGAATAAATATATTATTGGATGAATCCTTGACCTACACTCAGGAGTCTTTCATGCTCCCAACAATTCAGTGAGAACTTCACTACCAATTTCAATAGTTGAGGTTAAGCCTATTCTGGACATGTCTAAAAATGCTCAGTATAATAGAATGGATGGGCATGAAAACAAGCACTGTATTTCATGAAGCTTTTTAGATACGTGAAAGACAAAGCTTTACTGTTTAAGTACCTCAGAGTATATCTGCTCACTATGGTAAAAACCTTCCCTAATATAACTGTTGGCACAGTAACTGTAATATTGCACCTGCACCATGAATCTTATATTCACAATAACATTAATGTATATGTTGGGCAACATACTTTCCTTTGTACTCCTCTGATCCAGGAAGTAAATTCCTTTGGCCACTCCATGACAAATACTGGGGTTAATAGGACAGTGTTTTGGAAGGTTTTGTAGGAGATTTAAACTACTCTACTATGGGGTGTTGTTCCACAGCTTTATTGGGAAGAAATGATGCTCATTCAAAAAAGACAGGAAAGTGCATTTGAGGACAGTCACCCACAGACATGGGGAGATGATCTTTTAACAACATTAGAATGGCATTCTGAAAGAGGCCAGCTACAAAGAGCTAGAAATAAGGAAGAGTGGAAGACAGAAGTAGGCATGAAGACAGAAGATAATGAAAACCAACTTGGGATATTTGAAGTAAAATGCCAGGCAGCTAGAGAACCTATGGAAAAAATATGGGTTTAGTAGCATCCCAGAGATAAAATGGCACACACGAGTGATAGTTGTACATTAGAATGCTAGGAAAAATGGGCACAGACAATCAGGGGATGATGATTCAAAGTGCATTGAATCCAAGAAGAGGCAAAATATACTGTTTTTGATGAAAATGAAGAGGAGGAAGTAAAACTGTGTTACAACTGGTGTCTATTTTTCATAATAGACTACAGCTGTATTCAAAAGGAGGAAATTGGTGGTTTTTTGATATATTTTGAGCAACTGATGAAGGTATTTAAGAAGCTTGCCCATGAGATAACAAGGGATTTCAATTATTTGAATATCAATTAGAAAAACAATATGGCGGGACTTAAAATGCCCATTAAATTCTTGTAATATTTTAGGGATAAACTTCTTCATGAGACAGAGGAAGTTATAAGAGGCACTGCATGACAAGTAGGGAGGAGCTCATTTTGATTTTACAGGCAGGAAGTAAACTGAGTGAAAGTGATCATGATACATTTGACCAAAATATGCTTCCCTACTCTCAGAAAAAGAGGAAGGAAAATCATGTCAGCACTGCTAACTAGGGATTGCATCGTTATGTACAAAGAGTTAAGCTAGCTTTAATCAAGCTAGTCTAGATACTAAAAGCAGGCTCATCATAACAGCATGCCATTTTATATGAGTTAATTAACCTCCTTTCTGTATGATCTAGGCCTGAGCTCAGTCATTTAAAGCTAACCTAGATTTTCTACAGAGAACAATAGACTCATATTTAATTAAACATACAATAGCAAGCTATCCTGATGTGAACAAAAGGAAGCAGGAGAAGCTTAAGTAGACTGTGTTAACATCACATTAAAAGCTCTTCAAGGATTTGAACAAAGAAGTCACAATAAGGGGACATAACTAAAGAGTAACATTAAAGAATATGAATAAAAGACTAAAATTATAAAGTCTACAGTACAAAATGACTGACAGGTAAAAAGGAGTATAAAATGCAACAAGAAAATGTTCTGGAAATACACCAGAAGTGCCCAGATACTTAGTTAAATTTATCTTACCATAGCATTTAGAGAAGGAATTAGTTAAAAACTATGTAAATTGTATGTAATTGAGTTAATAGGGCCTAAAGAAATTTACTTAATAATATAGCAAAAATAATCTCTGAGTTGCTAAAAGACTATATAGCTTTAAAGAAACTAGAAAATGATAAAATGCATCTATCTAAAGAAAGCACTTTAATTTTCATCCCAAGGAATGTTCTAGAATAAACTTCATGATTAAGAGTTTAGCATAAGGTTGCTAGGAACAGATGCTCTCACACTAGTCTAATACCCTTTTTTTTACAATCAATGTCATTGATTCAATAGAAAAAGAGAAACAGCGAGTATCACAAATCTTGAGTTTAGTATCATTTAGACACCATCCCATGACAGCTTCATTAAAACAAAAAAATAAAGGAAACATAATTTTCATGAAAGGACCAAGCAATCAGCATGCTGCTTGCAAAAATCAGACTTGGAGAGCACTTGCAGTGAGAATCCATAAGGATCTGTTGTTATTTCAGTTCTATTCAGTATTTCCATTAGTGATTTCCAAGATGCAACAGAATATATATATTAAAAAATCTGGTTCTCACAAACCTGGGAGCTAGAAGACAGAATCAGATTTCAAAACTAGTTTCATAAGACAGCCAAATGTCTAAAGTTAGCAAGAAGAAACCATCAAGGCTAAGGCAAAATATTATACCTGAGAAGAACTTACATGTATTGGATGAAACAGGGAGAACTAGGTTGCACTATGTTAGCAAAGGTTTTGAGCAGAAGTTTCTGTCATGATAAGAAAAATAAGTTTCTTCTGGGATGTATTTATAAATGCTCCTCTCATACGTAACACATGGAACATAATTACTGCACTCATGTGGGTGTTGATGCCTTATCCGTTAAGATAAACGTAAAAGTCATAGTGGAAAGAAGCCAGAGTAAAGCTGTAAAAATAAATCATTTATGAGTGCAGACTATAAGACAAGTGAACAAAACTGTTTAGTCTATGAGAAGATGATGTACATATCTGCACATATAAATGATTATGTAAATATATATGTATTTACACACCGATATTAAAACATTTTTGAAGCCCATAAATATTATTCACATTGGGTACTGCACCCAGCTCTGGGATCCCCAGCACAGGAAGGACATCAATCTGTTTGAGTGAGTCCAAAGAAAGCCCACTGAGATGATCAGAGGGTTGGAGCACCTCTGCTATGAGGAAAGGTTGAGAGAATTGAGATTGCTCAGCCTGGAAAAGAAAAACTTCAGGGTGTCCTAATTGCAGCTTTCCAGTACGTAAAGGGCGCCTACAAGAAAGATGGAGAGAGACTGTTTACAAGAGCACATAGTGACAGGATAAGGGGAAATGGTTTCAAACTGTAAGAGAGCAGGTTTAATTAGATACTAGGAAGAAATGCTTCACTGTGAGGGTGGTGAGGCATGGGAACAGGGTGCCTAGAGAAGTTGTGGATGCCTCATCCCTGGAAGTGCTCTAGGGCAGGTTGGATTGGGCCCTGGGGTGTTGGAATGAGATGATCTTTAAGGTCCTTTCTAAGCCAAACCTATATATGAATCCATGATTCTATTATTTCTGCTGGAAGCATGACAACAAGGACTGCTGCAAAGAAAATTCAGGTTGGCTACTGGACAAATACATATTCATAAATGCTGTTAGGCATTTGTACAATCTACATGCAAGCATTGCAGCTTTCCTTCAAACAGGTGCTTTTAGAAGTTGGTTAGAGAAATAGTTCTTGTGAATTATACCACTGGTTTTCAAACTGTGATCTATTGCTTCCTTAGAGTCTGTCAACTACTCCTAAGAGGACCCTGAAAGACAATTAGCCAAAGTACACCTGTTCTCTGTATAGATAACACTTCTTCATATTCACATCCACAAATTGAAAATGTTTGAATAACACTGATCAACACATACCTGAATCAGCCTCAGCACAGAGAGCAGATCAATCTCTTGAAGCCTAGAAGCTTATAATTCTTTTATTCCTATGTGAGAAATTACATCCCCTCCATGAATCAATTTCTTCTACAAAAAGCAGCATTTTTCTACTGCACAAGAGAAGACGTCAGTAAACACAGTATAAGTTGTTCAGATACAGTGGCAGTCGTATGAACAGATGAGGTTTTATATGAACTAAGGAATTTTATTTACCTCCCCTTCTATAGTCTTTCTAGGCAGTGACAGGACTTGAGGAAACTGCAGGAAGGTGAGTCAGGGACGCTTAGGTGGGATATCACCCAGAGGGTGGCTGGGCACTGGAACAGGCTCCCCAAGGAAGCGGTCAGGGCACCGAGCCTGAGAGAGCTCAGCAAGTGTTTGGACAACGCTCTCAGGCACAAGGTGTGGCCCTGGGGGTGTCCTGTGCAGGGACAGAGATTGGACTCGATGATCCTGATGCGTCCCTTCCAAGTCAGGATGGTCAACGATTTTAGGCTTTCAGCACTCGGCAGGACTTCACCTTCCGCCTGGGCAGATCCTGTCGCACATTACGGGCAGAACGAATCTCACTGGAAGGGCACTACATTTGAAATCGCTATTTTAACCCGAGTACACAAGCACTTTGGCCGTGTGGTACAGCGCGACCCTCCCTCCGTGTGCACAGAGAGCACGGCGCTGCAGGGCCCGCCGCGGGCCGCACAGTCTCCGCAGCGCCCCCGGAACCACCGGGGCTCCTTCTCCCGGCTGCCTCCGCCGCCTTCCCCGCCTCCCTCCGCTGCAAACTGGGCGGGCCGGGCCCACCAGCCCGGCTGCGGCCGCGGCCGGCCCGCTCGCTCTCCCCGCCTCCCCGAGGCGCGGCCTGGCCCGGCCTGCAGTGGCGGCGGTGCCGGCGCCTCAGCCGGGCGGCTCCATGGCTTTCATCCGCAGGCGGCGGCTGGAGCAGGAGCTGTACTCCAAGGAGAGGTGAGCGGCACGGCCCCAGCCCGGCCCCGGCCCCGACGGGCTCGGCACAGGGCCCGGCCGGGCGAGCCCCGCAGTGCCCGCGGTGTTGCTCCTGCTGTGGGCCAGGTGACTGGCGAGTCCCCAGAGTTAAGGGTGAGGAGGGTGTGGAGAGGACCCCGGGAAAACAGCAATGCTGCTTGCCGTGTGTGTAAAGCTGCGTGAAAAGTAGCGCGTGTAGATTGCTGTGTGTGTTTGTTCTCAGTTGTGTTGGCGGCATGGAGTTACAGCTCTGCTTTGCTGTAGTTTGTTTTGTTTTCTTTGCCTTTTTTTTTTTTTTTTTTCCTCCCCTGAACTCTATAGTCAGTGTGCTGTCAGCCCTTAAATTACAGACTCTGTGCTGGCTCTTTAAAGTGTTAAATTCAATTAGCCCGTTTCTGCCTGCTGACTGCAATCCCTGGTTTGTTTCTGAACGTACAACAAAGGCTCATCACACATGCTTGAGTGTATCCTGAGTTTACTCTCTTATTTTTAGGTAGTGTTCCTTTTTTTTTTTTTTACTCTTTTATTTATTTTTTTAATGGCTTATCTGCATCTGGTGTGTCACAGTTTCAAAATTTTTTAAAGAGAGAGTAATCAGGCATTATTATATCCTGCCCAGAGAGGTGGTGGATTCACCGTCCCTGGGGGTTTTTAAGATGAGACTGGATGTGGCACTTCGTGCCATGATCTAGTAATCACAGTGGTGTTGGATCAAGGCTTGGACTTGATGATCTCGGAGGTCTCTTCCAACCTGGCAGATTCTATGAAAATCTTTTCCAATCTCTGTATTTCTAGATAGGAAATACCTGTAAGATGAGAACGATAGGTCGGCGTGGGTCATGCAGCAGAGGGACACAGTGTCTTCTCTGGGAGTGACAGGGGATCCCAGTTGTCTCCCGCTGCAGGAGCCGTGGAGGGGCAGCGGGCTGGTCCCATGCAAGCCCTGTGCACATTCCTAATACAGGTCTCTGCTGGTTACACAGCACAGTTTATTGTTGGTGAGAAAACCACATGACAAAGAGCTGGACTCACTCTGTCCGTATAAATTCTGATTCATGGCTGTGCGGCCCATGATGCTACCACATCCTCTGAAGTGATTTTTGAAGTACAGACATGTTCAGGATCTATTTTTGTCTTGTATATTGCTGCTTTTGGGGGCTACTGTGGTTTCATTTCCTGGGTAGAAGGAAAGGAGAAGGATTTTTAGTTAATTTTTAATTATTTTTCATGTAAAACATCTTAATTGTAGGAAAAGCGAGAAGAATGACCATATTAGATCTGTTAAAGATTTAGTGTAAATAGTCCTTTTTTTTTCTTTTTTTTTTTTTTTTAATTGAGAAGCTGAGAAGAAAGGCCAGAACTCATCAGACTTTTCCCAAAGAACCCAAATGGGATCTAAATCTCTTCTAAAAAGCCCTGAAAACAAACTCAGAATATAAATGTCTATCAGCATTACTCATCTGCAGTTATATTGGTGAGGATATTTTTCTTTGCTCATAGTTGAAAGGATTTCAGGATCTTATTATTTGAGTGTGTAATTTGAGCACTTCATAAAAGATGAATCTCGTTCTCATTTGCACTGGCAGCTTTTCCTGTACCTGCAGACCCATTTCTCTGTTTCTTGCCCTTGCCTAACAATTGATATTTGTGTAAAAGCAGAGCAAATTTGTATACATTTTGTACCCTGTACCAGGCCTTTCCCCCTCCTTATCTTCATGTGCTTTTCTGTTAGGAAATCTTAAAAACATTTAAGTGATTTAAGAGATTTTGAGCTTTCATTTCTCAGACCAGAAATACTGATTTATTTTTTTTTAACCTGTTTTCCTTATAATTTTGCTTCAAAATCCCAGCTCTTTATCACTTAACTGAAAGGACAGCCTCTAAGAACTTTCCTTGTTCCTACTGGGTAGTTGTTACAGATATACCAACTTCTGCTTCAAAGCTTCTCTTGGTCTTTGTATCCTTGGTGTAGATATTTCAGAGTGAGATGACCTGGTCTTTCTGAAGCTTTCTGGCAACTGGTGTGTGCTTTGTGGATTTGTTTGTTTGTTTCTGTTGTTATTTGTACATTTCTTTCCACAAAGCTGTAAGCTATAGAAGTTCCGGTTAAGAGTACTGTGAAACTTGGTAAGAAGCTAAATCTACTTAGGCAGTTGCATTTGGGGGGAAGATCAGTGTGGTTTTAAGTGATCTGAAAAAAAAAATATTTCTTCTTAACTAATCAGTTAGTCCTCTTTAATATCTGGTTACATAACCCTTCTTTTCTGACTGTGCCATTTTCTAGTAGAAAACAGGAAAATGCTGAAATGTCCTGTGTGCACACACTGAGGACAAGGAACGGGTTTTGCTTGACATTTGATTAAACAAATCCATGTCCCTGCTGAGCAGTGTTAATTCTCTCAGGAATTTATCTTTCAAATTCATCTGTATCTGTTTCAGCTGTGTTCATCTCTATTTTCATTTTGTCCAGCTGTTCAGTGTAAAGAAAGTTATTATGTCTCTTTTTAGTTAGTGTTGTGTGCATGCTTATCCAGTTTATTTAATCCCTAAAACATTCATCCTTCATGAACAAGAATCATTTTTTACAAACAGTTACAAACCTTCAAATTAAATGAAATGGTGTTTGACGTAGGTTGTCTCTCCCTTCATAAACTGCTATCTGGGTTCTGTTGGCAGTGTGCCCAAGCTGGGGCAAGTGTAACACCCTAGCACTTGATACAGAGGCTCTGTAAATAGTTCTCCTGGTTTTCTTGCATCCTGCTCGGCTTCCTGTGTGAGGGGTTCATCTGTTCTGCTGGAAACATCACTCACATGACGCAACCTACTGCTGCATGTGGGTGCTATGGATAGATTTTAATTTTTTTTATTTTAATTTTTTTTTATTTGTAGCATTATCTCACTCTCTTAGAACAAAATATGGGTAATGAAGGCTTTTATTCAAACATAAGCAAATGAGTTCCAAAGCTGGCCTATGGATACTTTGCCCTTGTTAGGAGAGAGTTTAATTTTAGAATGGGTTTTACATAGTTTTGGGCTGCTGCTTGATTGGGCTGGACTGCCTTTCATCCTTGGCAACATCTTTCTGTTACCAGGATTGTACTTCCAGTATCAGGTCAACTGATTGTGCAAGGCATATTGGATCAGCCACTTGAAATCCTTGTGTCCAACTGGGTTTCCAGCATGGGCTTTTCTGGTGAAATGATGAAAATAGTAAGAATTCAGTTGCAATTAGGATTTTAAAGCAGGATCAATCGAGTACCTCCTTTGGGTGTTGTAAACAGGATTTTGCCAAGGCACTGATCCCTACACAGTCATTCCTGTGTCCACCTTGAGCAAGTCCAGTGCTTCAGTTAGTAGGTGAAATTGGTATATAGAATGAACTGTGGGTTTGTTGCTTTGCTTTCTTTCCACACACCCCCCCCCACACACACACACACGTTGTTGGATCTCAGTGAATTTTTTTCAAACTGAAGTATAGAGGGGCATGCACATCAAGAGTAAAAATAAAATTCTCAAGTAGACTAAACCTGATGCAACACACTTCATATTTAGAGGATGTTTTGTAGTGCCTTGGCAGGACTTTTGAACACTGTCTTGCAGTTTGTAAAATGTTATTTGCTTCTTTGTTGCTTATTCTGAACAATGCTAGGAATGCTCGAGTGCTGATTGGATTCTCAAACCTTGTGTATTGAGAATGAGATCTTATGAAGTTTTGCAAGTGTTTTCTTTCTACTTAGGTGCCTGGTTTTCCTATGCATCTTGAGTGTGTTCTTGGCTCATATTACTCAGCCCTTTTCTGAGTGGCAATTATATGGGAGCTCTTTGAAAAAGGCAGTAAGTTCTGTTTTTCTTGGCAAGGTCATTGCCTTTTTTTTCCCTTCCCCTAAAGCTGCTTCTCAAAGGAATACTGACTCCCTTCACAAGAAAATATCTTCCACAACACTTGCATATGATTTTTTCAGTTATTCTTAATAAAATTTTTCTGGGAATATACAAAGCCAGGAATTTGAAATAAGTCTTCAAGCAAAATTACAGTGGCGTGCTTTAATTTACTTCTCCCCTTAATTATAGGTGTTTACCTTTTCAGCTCAAGCAGCTCCTCATACACTACTAAAAGGGTAACTTTTTACTCCACCAAGTTCGGTATATTTCTAGCACTGGGTGGGAATTGAAGGTGTTCTAACCCAAAAGCTGTTAAAACCTACATTAAAGTTATCTGGGGGGATGCAGATGTGTTTGCCTACATTATACTCATTATCCATTACTTTACCTTCTGCCTCCCATATACCCACAGACAGACAGGCACAACTGTGGCTGAAAATCTTTCCATTTCAGATCTGTGAAGCTCCTTATGTTATTTGAAGTTGTTGGCATTGGTTTTTCCAGCTATATGAATTGTTATAATAGAACATACTCCCTCACCTGCCATGGTCTTCTTTCTCTCCTCTCCAAGCTGCTGCTGCTCTTGATTTTGAATGCAGGACTTGCATTAAACCTGAGATGCAACAGCACAAGTGCCTTTCCACCCACTGTAAAACTCAAGGCTTTGCTTTGGTGGCAGTGGTGGCTACTAATTAATTTCACCCTGGAAGGTGAAACTGCCTCTTTCTCAGCACCTCTGACAGCAGAGGTGCTGCACAGGTTTGCTGCCTTCCAAAGGGTAAGGTCTTGTTCCTAACCACTTTGTTCTTGCACATGACCCCTTCACATTGTACTACCTCTGGTACTTCGTGTGCCCTTCTATGGACAGATCCAGGTTACTAAAACTGTGCAAAACTGTCCTGGGAAAACTTCACAGCTCTGAACCAAAGCTTGTTTTCTGGTCTACCTGCTAATGTGGTAATTTTTTCAGTGAGAATTGGCTGATCTTCACAACTGTAAGAAGTTTTTGAGGCATTACAAGCAGGTGGGACCAGCAAAGGTACTGAAGCAGCTTTATTTTTTTTTCCCCCTCAAGTTGCAAGTTTCAAATATTGCATGTATTAAGAAAATGTAATCATTTTGGAAGTTTTCTGAAAGCTCGTTTGCTATTACTGAGACTTTGAGGATAAAGATTAGACTGTTTAGAAGCTACAGTATAAAGCATTGAACACCTTGCAAACTCTTACTCCTTATAGCTACTTTCATGGGGTTTGAATTTTCTTTGAAACTCTTGTCTAATTTGTCGCTGTCATTTTCAAAACAATATATTAGGGTTTTTTTTAAGTAGTCTAGTATGTCAAGTCAAATGTACAATAAAAAATGGTCAGTGATCCCTGAAGACATGGCTGTGGCTTACTAACTTCATCAGTCTGTTGCAAGCCATTAAATAGCATTGTGACCACAAAATTTGTAGATGTAAACCTGTGAAATGTGTCTTTGTTAAGAAGTGAGTGTAAAAGTATCCTGTAATACACTTTAAGGTGCAAGTTTTATTGCTTGATTTCAAAGGATTTTGTGTCAACAGATATTTGAGTTGCTTTCCAAGATGTAGCATTGAATTTCTCTAAGCAGATCTTTAATAAACACTCATTAAATCATTTTTACATGGGAATTTTCAAGTAACAATTGGGTTATTCATTTTGAAAATGGATTAAAATGAGCCACTTGCTGATAATATGAAAAATGTCTCAAAATTGATAATTTTCTGTTTGCCTGAAAAAGAAGTTTGTGATATTTGATTATTACTGTATTATAGGAAAACAAAGTTTTAGAGGAGCAGGCAAATGTAGAAGGTCCCTTTGATTTCTATTAAACACAAGTGTTTGTGTTAGAACCAGAATTACTTTATTTTCAGGTACTGGTTCTTGCTGATAATTTAAAAGTACAAAAAAAACCACAAAAAAACCCAAATAAAAACAACCCAACAGTTTGCATTTCAGATACCAAAGCATTTTTGTACATTTCCCAATTAAAACTTACAACATGCCTGACTAATTGCTGGGTTTGTGTGTTTTTTATGTCTTGGGGTCAGACTTGAAGACAAGGGAGGGTAGACTGGGAACAGCCTTGCTTACTGCTATTTCACTTGACATTGGTTCTGTGATCCAGGCTGTTCTTGCAGGGCAGTGTAGTAGTCATAGGTTTACAGTGTGTGCTGTTAATTACTCAGCACAGGGAACTGTACAGCTGCTCAGTGACTGAAGACCAAAATACAGTTTAGAACTGTCACAGGTTTAATCAGTGTCTTATACAGGGCATCCATCTCATGCATTCTCTTGCTACTGTTATTTATTGATTTTTTTTATTTACTTAATTTTTGTTGTCCTGTCATGTTCAGAAGAATTAACTCACTATTTGAGACTTGTACTAAGTGTGCATACTAATTCTTGTTGTAGGACTACATAGCAGTTCATAATATATGTTTGGTATGCCAGACATCTTGATATCACAAGTGCTTCTGGAGAACCTTCTTTAGCATTTTGGAAAGCAGTCAGTCTTAAGTCCAACTGCTTAGTTGCATGTTGAAGATCCCTGCAGTTCTGTAATTGTAGAGCTAAATATACTAGAGACTGATCTGTTTCATTGCTATCTGTAGATACTTGCTGAACCTCCTGGCAAACCTGAAGTATTATCCTGTGCAATGATGGTTCTCAAGAGAGACCCTGTTGATACAGTAACTATCAGTGGCTCTGTTTATTTACGTAAAGACAGTTGTTCTGTGAAGATAAAAAGCTCTGAGTGTACTCTAGTAACGTTTAATGAAACTTGACTTTTTTCCTTTTTTTTTTGACAAATGAAATTTAAACACTTAAGCAGCAAAGACAGATTGGTTGAGAAATTCCAGAAGGTTTTTCCGGAGATGATGCATCAGGAAATGAACTCAGGAGTTAATTATTACCAGTTACTTGGGCTAATCTAAATTGTTAGCCAGTAGTTGAGATGTAAGTCTGAAAATTTTATTTTCACTTATGGTACTGTATCAATTTTAAAAGGGGCAGTTTTTGTGACAGAATCTTTTGACAGGCTGTAGGTTGATCCTAAATGCAATGGTGCTTGAGAAGAGTAGAGATTGGTGATTTGTCGAGATTAGCTATCTGGCTCTGTCTGCCTGCAGAAATGAGTCATTGCAGCCTAAAAATACAGAAAAATGCAGTTAGAGTAAATGGACTTGCAAGTAGAGTAGCAACAAACATAGAAATGCTTGGACGAGGCTGCAGAATCACATGGACTCTGTGAAGAGTGGAGGGGAAAAATAAAATGTGTTAAATTCACTTAGCCTTTATGATGTATAACATTTGAAGAAAAATGCTTTAACAGCTGCTAGCAATGCAAACCTCTTTTCTAGACAGGAAAGCTGAGTTCAGTGAGCAGGAGATCATGGCACAGGAGGTCACTGATCTCCAGCAAGGAGAGCTACAGAGATGCTGTCTCTGTAAACCTGGGGAGCCAGTAGTCATGTGGAAGAGACACAGAGAGAGAATAGAAAAAGGGTAATCTGAATGCTGCTGGTTAGCATAGTATTTAAAAGCAAAGAAACCTACAATTTCCCACAGTACCTAATTAGCCAATATAAATAGTTTATCTTGAGATTTTGTGCATACCTTGTGCATTATTTTATCTGCTTCAGCAGGAGTGAGGATTAAGCCAGGGAAAGTGTACCTCAAATCCTTTCCAATAGCCCTCAGCTTCTGATTTTGGGAAGATGAATTGGTACATTAAGTGCCAGCTATAAAGATGCCACGGTTTCATGGAGATGGTTATAATGAAAAATTTCAAAGAAAACTCACTTGGTTTATGTGTTTTGGCTTATGTTAAGCATGTTATAGTTACTGTGAATAACAGCTAGTGTTTTGATATAAAAACATAGCTTGTCATGAATGTATGAAAGATGTCTGCATTTTCCAAAAACTTTAAAGTCTAGTTATTACCAATGCTGCCAGAAGATGAATTTTGAAAGTATAAAAATGTGAGGAGTATGTCAAATGAATAGGTGAGACAAAGGAAAGAGCCCAAGAATGAAGAATTTCAGAAGTGAATTCCATCAACCAGACATTATTAGTTTTCCTGGGGAAAATAAAAAGTAACTGTGGGACCATGTATGCCATTGCTGTGAAGCTCATTGTTCCCTTTGTCAATAGTCTCTATTTCCTGGTGAAAGAAAATAGGTATTTTTCAAACAAATCTGGATATTGCCTTTGTCTTAACTTTTTATTTAAATATTTTGGCTTATGGATAATAAACTGAATGGATGTACTTATACATACTAGAAAGAAAAGCATTCTGATAGTGACTTGCTCTTTATATATCCAAAGGTAGCTTTATTAAAAAGCTTTAATTTAAAAATGTGATAAGACTTGCAAAGTCTAAGTTTGCAAAAGCACAGAAACTTCAATTTTGTTCCTGGTGATTTCAACTGGATGATGTGTTGAAAAATGGGATTTAATAGTAACTGTGTGGGAGCTGCTGTGGTTTCATATGCTGAGTATGTTGCCATATGGTACCAGGATAACCCTTGACCAGCTGGAGTCAGCTGTCCCAGCTGTGACCCCTTCCAACTCCTTGTGCACCCCTAGCCTCCTCACTGGTGGGGTTCTTGTTGTTGTTGGCTGGACTTCGCGAACGAAGATCTTGGGACAAGCCTGCGCAATGGATTTTTTAAGTGAGGCACAGGGTGCGCAGAACTGGCCCCACTCCCTTTACTCCTGAGGCTCATCTTGCCACGGCCGAGCAGCTCGGACAGCGACAGCGAGTTCCTCCAGGATTCGAACCTGCGTCCTCAGAGGAGGAGCCGGCTCCACAGGCAGGGGCCTACGCCACTCGGCCAATGCCCGCCGCCTCTCAAGTGTAACATACAAACAGCAAAGCAATAATGTCAGGCTGTTGAGAAATCCTGGGAGCCCACGTGGGTCAGAGCACCAGGGAAAGACCTCGCCTTGTCCTCTCTGCCACCGAATGACACAAATGCGGCACTGCAGCCACGCCTGTAACATGAGCTGGGGCAGGCCCCAAAAGGTGGCAAGTCTGGTGGGGTGGAGTGAGAAGCAAAAAGTGCCTTGACTCTGTTTAAGCACTTCTGAGCAATAACAAAAACACCTCTGAATTATCAACACTGTTTTCAGCACAAATCCAAAACAAAGCCCCATAGTAGATACTGTGAAGAAAATCAAGCCAAAACCAGTACAATGGGATGATAAAATACCTGTTTATAAGAGGAGAGGTAAAGATAAAACTGTTATGAAAAAGCAGCAGAGCATTAGGACAAAGCATCTTGGACACACAAGCAGTTTTAAGTGTATGGATGCACTGTTACTTGTCATTACAGTAAACTTTTATTGTTATGTTCTGTTTAATGTAACAGCCACAAAACAAATCTTTAAGCGAACAAGATGTATTTTCCAATATTTTCTGTTGTAAAATATGCTTTTTTAATGAACAGGCTATTCAGTTCATCCAGTTCATTTTGTAAACTCTCAGCATATTTACTGCTGTTTGAATACTGCTCTGGGGACACTTGGTGTTTATTAGTGTTTTCACAGGTATTTCTTACGAAGTACATCGCAAACACAGTACGAAAAGCTCCAAGTGTGGATGTGAATAAATACTAAGTAGTTTTGCAGGTCAGACCAGCACTGCACACAAACAAACTGTTTTACTTCTAACTGAAGTGATACGTTTTTGCTTCTCCTGCTATACCAGTATCCACTGCCATTCCCCACAGCTGAAACAATAACTGAGTGTTCACTTTGTAGAAAGTTGTTGAGTTTTGACTGCTTGCAGCAGTTTAAGCCTATTTGCATTTACTTGGTACCAGCACAACATTGCTATGATCCTTCAATTAAATATTTTAGGAGACTTCAATTTCTTATTTTTGTTGTTGTTGATTGGGTTAGTCCCCAAACAGGCTTCCTGTGGGGTTGAACAGTCAGTGGTCCGGAGGACATATGGAATGTGGTTGGAGAGGAAGCTAATGCTTCCTCAGAAGGGACCCATCATGTGACTCAGCTGTGTTGTAAAATCTGTGGCCATGTTTTCACTTAACACTTTAGACCGATGTGATTTGGCTTCGCTTCAAAACAATCTAATTTCCTTCATTCTAAGTGTTCCTGCCCTTCCTTTTTTTTGTCATTGCATATTTTAACTGGCATACACTGATCAGGGCTACAGTGATCTTTGCAGGGCAGAAAGCCCGGCTATATCCACTCTAGAACATAAATATCTAACCTTATATGTGCTGGAAAAGCATCCATCTATCTTCTTCATGTGTATGCAAGTTTTCCTATAAGTTGTTCGTTTTAAAAGTTAAATTAATGTATTCTTAGTATATGGGCAGAGCACAGAAATCAGTGAAGACTTCCCAATCACTTAATATCTCTTATTAAGAATACTAACAGTTAAGGCATTTTCTCTTGGAATAAATGATTTTTATTTATTTGTAGGTTTTCACTGCTCCTTCTTAACCTGGAAGAATATTACTTTGAACAGCACACAGCTAATCATATTATAAATAAAGATGGCAAAGGTGAAAGGTACACAACTTTTACATACCTTCATTTACTGGAGTCATTCTAATTTCATGTATCTTGAACACATGCACAACTAATTTTTTTTCTTTCATTGCTTTTAGAAAATTCAGAGGCTCTCTAAAAATCTGTTCAAAGTCAATTATTTTTGAACCAGATGACAATATCAAACCCATTATCAAGGTAAGCAGTGCAAACTTAAATTTCCTGGTAACTTAAGATACTCTTTTAAAAAGCTTTTAAGATTTTATATTTTATAACTTGCTGCAGATACCATTGAGAGACTGCATTAATATAAAAGCCCCAGAAGATAATGAAGCAAATAACCCTTTCACACGGTAGGTGATTTTGGGTTATTCTGTACATGTATTTAACTTCTTTTACATCTGAAATGCCCATCACTTCAGATATCTTATTTACATTTCAGGCATACATCTGGAGGGATTTCTGTTCTATGTGGCCAGGTAAGACCTGCATAAAACAGATTCTTGATGTATAAATGAGTGAGGTTACAAAAACGATGCAGCTTACATTCTTTAAATGTGTTTTTCTCACAACTGGAGTCCTAGGATGGGGAGTTAACTGAAAACAAAACTAATTAGTGTCAAAAACTCAGCACTAATGTGAAGCTGATAATGTGAAACATTAATGAACTATTGATGCTGGAAATTTCATACTGTTAATGACTGCATTAAGTCATTAATTTGATAAAGTGAACTGTTTGCACTATTTTATAATGAAGCTTAGGGCAACTTTAGAATTGAATGAAAAAGGAGGATAGACTGAAACAAAACTTGCTATTAATCATCCTTATTTTAGTCTTGTTATACTGCTTTCTTCTACTTTTGCAGTGTGTTGTGGTAATGGCAATTTATCAGTACCTAAAACTGATAGCCTTTCTCAGTTATGTACTTCTGCAGTAAAAAATGAGCTCAGGCGTTTAATATTATCAATGCCAGAGAAATTTGTGGACTCTGTTAAAGTAATCAGTATATTTAATTTCTTACTGAAACTCTTTCTCTGAAGAATCTCGTATAGTCAAGGTTTCTGGAGTTGTCAGAATTTTTGTGTATTGAGTTTTTTTCAAAAAGGTGTTTCCAACTGTTGCAGGCAATGATTCCACCATACATCATTAGTATATGTTCTTAAGAACAAATGATTATAAAAAACATCTCATAGGAAAGGAGAATTAACTTTTAAAATGGCAAGTGAAGTTAGTACTCCCTACTGCTTCCATGTGTAACTTGCTAGTCATCCTTCTGTCTCTGTGGCAGTGTTGTGAAAGAGCTGGGTGACATGATAAATGCTGGTGTTTTGTATAAGAGGTATATGGACTTTCAACTGCCACTAGTTGTAGTTATGACACATCATGATGTAGTTATGAATATTTTTTTTAAGTAGAATTTCTGCCTTGTAGGAAACAGCATGTAGTGAATAATTGGAACATCTTAAATGTCTGATTTTTCGACTATAAAAAAATTGTTAATACATAACTGGATAAACAACTTTATGTAAAAATCCCCAAAACCATAGTGTCTACTTTTTCATATAACGTGAGGTATTCAGTGTGGAAAAATGTTTAGTTATCCTACAGAAGAGCAATCTGAGCTTAATGCAGGTTTCTCATTCTGATTCTCCTGTGGCCTGATTCAGGTCTGTACATGCTGATGTCAGATGAAGAACACTAATTGCCATTATTTCTTAATGTAGCACTTAGAGAGGCATGCCAGGCTTGTGAGCTTCCAAGCACACCACTCTTTCTGTAGATGGATGGTACTGTGAGTGGTCATATGGTGAAGGTTGGCTCTGTTGTCAGCTGGTGGAAGTGGGAAGGCTCTATGTAGGAGCCAGAAGACTTCTGGCCAGAACATGGCACATATCTGTTCTTGCAAGTTTAACTCTTGTCCTTAGTTCGAGGTTGCTGCCACAGTACCTTGGAGTATAGAACCACAGATGTGCTAGCTATAGGAATGAAACCGAGGCACTGGAAAAGGCTCTTTGATCGTCCAAGTCTCTTGGGCCACAGAGTAGAAGACAGCAGGTGATGCAGTCCCATGTGTTTTGTGCGGTTCAGAACCAATCCTGAGTCTTGCACTTTAAGCCTGAGAGTTTAGCAAGTTTGAACCTTCCCTACAAACAGAGCAAAACCAATACTTATTTCTGGCTTGTCTTCCACACAGTGGATAGTAAGGTACAAGTGTCTACAAACCAATGTGCTAGCAGTCAAATCTTTTCCTAGAAGTATTTTACATGCATTTTGTGAAGGACAGTAGTTTAATATAGCTTTTGGGGAGAGAAGATCCTCTCAGATGTGACAATAGCATCAGGGAAAGAAAACTGTTCAGAAGCATGCTGTGGGATGAGAGAGGAAATCTGGTGTTCATCGTGGTTGGATCTGGAAGCAAAACATTTTGCAGCAGAAGAAAGGCATTCATTTGAATAAGCTTACACAGTAGTTTGTTGTGAATTGCCAGTCTAAAGTAATTCCCATTTGGACAAAACCCTAAGGCTATGAAGAGGGGGAGAATCCTTCCATTGAATGTAGATGTGTGTATTGACTTAGTATTGCAACTCCTTGAGGGTCATATAATTAAAAAAAACCCCTACTACTAAACTACATAAATAAACCTCTGAACTAAACTGGACTCTTTCCCCTTCTTGCAGATAGTTAATATAAAAGCTCATTGTTTCTCTGCAGTTTATCTGGGATAGCTAAAGCAGGATATTACAACCCAGTGTTTTGCTTGCTTAAACGGTGTTGTTAGCTTTGAATTTATCAGTACTTCTGATTCACTTAATTTTTTAATATCTGAAACTGTAACGTCTCTTTCAGGTATTTCTCATTAAAGAAAGAAACGTTATTGCACCCTATAAAACAGTAAGAGTGAGTATATATTTCTTCTGTTCTTAGCAAACTGAAGTTTTGCAAGGATTTATGTTCTTGTTTCTGAAAAAGATAATTTTAATTTGAGGAATATGGCAATAAAGCTTTTTTAAAAAAAAAAGTAACTGTGCATATTGAAAAAGCACATCTGAAGTCTTCCATGATAGCTTTCTGATAATTTTTGAAGCACATACTACAGACTTGACTTGCCATTTACCTTGATATATAGCTCTATGGGCTCAACAGTCAGAGTGGTCAGCGGGCTGATAGTAGACAGTGGACACTTCATCCTGGTTAAATCACTTCTACTCAGTTCTGCTCAGACCTGAGATGAGAGACTGCTAATTGATATTTCCCAGCTCAGTGCTTCACAGTTCAAAGAAATGGCAGATAAGATGGCTCCCAGCAGAAATTGCAGGTTACTTCTGGGTTCTTTCTGATGGTGGGGTCGATCTGCTCTGATTCTGAGCCTGGAGGCGTCAAGACAATGGAAGTGAGGGGTTTTCACCTGAAATGTGAGATGAGTTAGGGCACAAACACAAAAAGAAAATGCAGAGTCATTAAACATACTGCCCAAGAACTGAAATGGACAGAACAATAATTCTTATTATATTTGTTCAAGTAAGAAATTTCAAGAATGATGGAGTCCATAAATTTCTATTACTGTAGTGAACAGCAAAGAGGCAAGAGATGATTCCTGTTCTCCCAACAGCTGCTTTGGGTTAGTTTTGTGATTAGATCTGCCTCTGTACTGGGACTAGAAAAATTCTTTTTTTGTTTATTTCATTCTGTTAATTATCTGTGTGTAAAAACTTGTTTCATGTTCTAGTCCTTCCATTTTCTGTTTTGCATTCATGTGCAAGATTTATTAAGCATCGCACAAATACCTTATCCGATTGCCAACACAGTGAAAAAGAAAAGAATCAGAAGGGGTGTTTAGAAAGCTTTTCACTTCATTTTCTCCTGAGTTATGATTCATCCATAGCTAAAACATTTCTGACAAATAACCATTGCAATTTACTTCACTAAAGTGCAGCTGTGTTTCTGCATTTTAAAACAAGAAATCTAGTTCACCTTCAATCACTTCTGAATTTTTTTCTGTTGCTGCTAAATATCTTCTGCTTGAATCATTGCCAGTTCCATATGTATCACTGAGTGCTGGAATTGGGTAATACATTTTATCTTCCTTCTCTTGCATTGATTGTTTCAGATCAATTACAGAATACTGAGCTATTGTCTTTGCATATGCCTGGAGAGCTACAGAGACAACTGCTCATAAAAGCTTTTACACTGTTGGCTGTAAGCAATCCTAGCAATCCTTGTAGACCATCCACTAGGATTTCTGAGAGCTGTGTTTCCCTGTTGAAGGAAAATGGTGTTCTGGGTGAAGTGTTAAAGACTTTTTTCTAAATTGCTACTGAATTCATTGTCTCTCTATAACCCAATTTCATTTGCTTTTTTCTTGCATTGGTGTTAGATCAGCTCAGATCATACATTACACTGAGGATGGTCTAGATTTTCATGTCTTCCTTTCTTCAGTTTTAAATTAATTCAACTATATCCATGATCAATGTCTTGGTGCACTTCTACTGATCACTTCTTGTGGGGTTTTTTTGGGTTTTTTTTTGGGTTTTTTTTTGTTTGTTTGTTTTGTTTTGGGTTTTTTTG
>VXAU01004910.1:614776-655406 GCA_013399695.1 Formicarius rufipectus
TATTATATAAATTAATTCAAGGTTATCTGGATTCCTGGAATGATGGCTCTTCTCAAAAATGCCCCTTCTGGTTTCTTCTAAAGGAATTCTTGCTTCAAAACATTGACATAATTAAAAGTGGCTTTTAAAGTTTATAAAAAATTTGAGGTTTGGTGTGGGGTGTTTGGCTTTTCAAGGAGGAGGAACAGAGATGAATACCAGTACTGACTGGGTTATTTTCTTCTTTAATTAACCTTTCTTTTGTCAGGTCCTGATGACTTTCTTCAGAAGAGCCAAGAGGCTTTAGAAAGTCAGTATGTATCAGAACATCTTCATGAATGGATTGACTTAATATTTGGCTACAAGCAGAAAGGAAGTGAAGCAGTTGCAGCTCATAATGGTAAATACACACTTTATAGAAACAACAAAAAAAAAGGATGCTTCAATTAGGCAGGAATAGCAAATAAGACATCTAATGCTTGTTTTGAGCATTCATAACTATGCTTTGAGTGCTTGATCCCCAAAGGAAATGCACTTGTTCATTACTGGAAACAATGACTTATCTGGTAATAGTGCCTTCATGATGGTTTGCATCTTTGAAGATGTACTTAAGATGGTAGACAAGATTCTATAGCATTACTGTAAATTGCTTGCACAGCATGCTGTGGCAGTATAGTATGGAACTAGTGATTCTCAATTAAAATGGGAACCTGCAGGGTCTTTACATGAACATGCATTTAACTTTCCTCCACTGCAATTGCAGTATGAGAATTTCAGTGCAATATTCCCCCTGCTCCTGAGAGAACCAGCAAGAGAAAGAATGGGCTATAACAGGCTACTGCTCTATAGGACCGATAATGAAGGGTTTGTAGGTTTTTTTCTTGTGTGCATACAGACTACTGAATGTGGGAAGTTTCACTGTTTGCAGTCTTACTCTGAACATGTATCTAGGCACTGTGGGTGCTTACAGAGGGGGATGTGGTTATGTGATTGCTGTGTTGATATGTTTATCTAAAGCTAATAGTAATAGCAATTATTAACTTATTCCGCAGTCTGATACTTAGCTGCGTATGTTACTAGACAATAAGGAAATGTCCTTCTGGTAAGGGAAGATCAGCAGATCAGATTTTTAGGGTGTTTACTCCAGAAACTCTGGTCTTTTTGAAGGATTACAAGTAAAAGACAACATTGAAATAGTTTGCACTTAACAGTACAGAAAAATTTCGGAAAGAAAAACTTCCTGCAACAGTGAGGAGGGAAAGAATAAGCAGCTCCTTATTTTGGTAGTCAGGGTTCTTTTACTTCCAGGATAAGATAGTGTGATTTGTTTTGTGGTGGGGTTCTTTTTGGGTTGGTTTTGTATTGGTTTTTGGTTTTCTGCTCATTTCTTTTTAGTGTACTTCCCCACATGTCCTTAAAGAATGATTTGGCTTTATTTTAGAATTTCAGGGTTTGGCAGCCAATCATACTGTGACTGTAAGTGTCAATTACAATGTATCAAAGGCTTTAAATATGGTAAATCAGCATGTAAGTTATAGCACCTCTGTTTTTACCTCTCAAGTGAAAGAACTTTTTATGCTTCTGCTGCAGTATGGATTTATTAGCATAATGAATTGCAGACACTTGAGTAGATCAGAGAGACAGAAGGGATCTGTGTATGAATGAACTTACGTCAAAGTAAATATTCTTATGCAGAGGCCCCAAAGTAATTCATATGGTGGCAAATGAAAAGGTGGATACACAGATCTTTCTGATCATTCTTTATTATTTTTTGTTTCTTGTCTAAAAATTAACCAGAGATCCAGTTATGTAACTTTACTTATCTATTTATCAACTGGGGGGAGGTATTTAATGATGCTTAAGTAAGTTATCCTTCCTTTATGAAAGGAATGATTTCTTCTGAAATGTTCCATAAATCTCCTAGGAATCCTAAAGTTCTTTCAGGTTAAAAAACCCCTAGGATTAAAACATAAGACCTCAGACTCTATAGCCTGCTGAAATAGCTTAGTTGCTTAAATATAACCAATTTGAGTAAAAAATAAAGCTTTATTTTATAGCAAGACAAACAGAATGAGCCTTGTATATCTACATTGTACAAATAAACTTTTTTTTCCAGTGTTTCACCCATTAACTTATGAAGGAGGAGTGGATTTAAACAGGTAATAAACAAGAATCTGAATGTTTTTGTTAAAGTAGTTAGCTGAGTTTCTCAGTATCTCTCCAAGTTCTCTGCTGGTTGTAAAAGGGCTCTGTACATGAATGGTGTAGTTTTATTTCATGCTCCCAAATAGCAGAGAACCAGCATCATCATCTCAGTTTTAGCATGCATTGGAAGATTGTTACTTGAACACTTCTTCAGTCCAGTTTTTGTGAAATTACTTCATTTTTTTCAATTGATGAGCATATAGTAATTTTATATAAACAAAACGATAAAGCTGTCATATGACTGTCAAATCTGTGATAAATCAGTTCTGTAAGAATTTGTGATGGCCTATAGTGCTGCAGTAACTGCACATGCAGATCTTTGATTTTGGGGAAGGGGAGTGAAAAAAATACCTCCTTGGCTTAATTATGTATCTTCTTTTGTGAAGTATTATGGATCCAAATGAAAAAGTAGCTCTGCTGACACAAATCCTGGAGTTTGGACAGACGCCAAAGCAGTTGTTTACAACCCCCCATCCTCAAAGGATAATACAGAGGTCGAAAAGCTTGTCTCGAACATCTAGTCACAGCATTTCCATAACTGAGTCTCCAGGTAAATGTTTAACAGATAAACTGACAATGTAAAGGATTTGTAGTTTTGAGTGGTTCTGTATCTTTCTCCCATGGGATCTCATTATAAAACTCTTTTGGCTGTATTCCATGTAAGCCAACTCCAAATAAATCCATGAACTAAATGTTAAAGAAAAACAGATGAGACCGGTTTCAGTTTTGAAAATATGTTGTCCTGCATTTTGCCTTCTGTTCCAGTGGTCTCCTCTGCTACTGTGAGAGGGTTATCATCCCTGGCCTTCCACAACACTTCAGATTCAACCTGATATGACTACAGTTTCAGTGACCATATCTGCAGGCATTCTAGATGGTGTAAAGATTTGTGCAGGTTTTTACCAGGGTGAATAATTTACTTGATCAAAGTAAACCCTAAAAACTTAATTTATGCATCTGAATTTTTTCCCTTTTTCTATGACCTGAATAAAAATCTATATGGAAATGACTATTTTTTCCCCCTGCAACCTGTAGGGACAAAGTTGATTGAATAACTTTCTGCAAGGCTTCTGTTCAAGGCAGAACTTACACTACTTCTCTGAAACTAAGACACCGTTGTCCTTATCATATGTACAGTGATTTAACTATAAATTGGATTGAATCTTCAGCCCATGTATCACTTGGAAAGATTTTTCTTATTTGCTTGTCTTCATTTCACTTACCATTTGATGGCCTTCACTTTTAAGCAGAGGAGTGAAGATAAGTGATAGTGTGGCAACCTGTAGCATCCAGATGGCAAGAATGGCTCTGAAAGTTGTATGTGGTGATAATAATGGTCATGTTTGTCAAATAGGTGTGGTGGTATGCTGCCAAAGTCATTAATTCAAGATAAACAGGTCCTCTTGGGTTTGAGCTTTTTATAATATTTGACATCTAATTATCTCAATTTTGTTGCGTTTTTCGTCCCTTAACTTTTGTAGCAGTTCAGTGAAATTAAGTTCTTACACTCCTAACAGAATGCAGTAGAATAACAAAAGCACATGCTTTATTGTAGCAGTAAATGACTTTTTAAATATTTTTTCCATTTGGAAAGCCTCTTGACATCTCAAAGAATACCAAAACATCTTTGCAGACAAGTTTTCTGGGTTTTGTTTGTTTGTTTTCCATTTTGGAATTATATTCTATAAAGTCTGCACTTTTAAAGTCCTGTTTTGGGGAGAAATATCCTATTTCTGACTCTGTAAGCCTGTGCAAATTCAGGAAGAGATCTGAAAAAAAGCTAGTGATCTTGCCACTCTCTTCATTAGCCTAAAGGTCTTATTCCTGGAGCTCTGCATTATTTATCTACTTTCACATTTATGTCTGCAACTTCAGCTACCTAGGTATTTGAAATCTGTCTTTATTTTCTATTTGGGATGAAACTTTCTCCTGATATTTCATTGCAGTTTCTCCAAATGAAGAATCATTTGAAGATTTGACAGAAGAAAGTATAACACTTGCCTGGAACAATATTGCCAAACTAAAACTAGATATGCAATATAAAATTCACAAAGAGTAGGTACTATTCTTTTCAGTCAAAATTCTTCTATTTAAGTAGAGTGGGGGATCTGTGTGTCAATCTGAATGATGGGTTAAGGTTTAAGGTAAATACTTTTCTTTGTGAGATGGCTTATTGATTTGATTACACAAGATGAGTTTGAGCATATGGTGGGTTATCAATCCAGAAAAGGTATTTGTCAGCTTGATCTTGTTGTTGTTCTTAGACATCACTGGGGCCAGGTTCACTATCATTTTAGTACCTGAAGCAGATAATTATTACTCTTCTGTAAAACTGATAGCAGCAGCCAGATAAAGACTTCCATTTATTTTTTTATAACCGCAGGAGAACCTAAATTCTTCATCCCATCTGATTTGAAAGATTAAACTCTTAGCTTCAGCTACTGTACCCTTCAAGCTGCTGTGTGAGCAGTTTGCCAGGTCTCCAACTGTAGATTTTCATTTAACCCAGGTACCAAGCTACTGTTCTAATGGATTCCTAGGGAGTCAAGATTCAGCAGGGCCACCTCAGGTGAACTTTGAAAATACCTAATAATGAACAATGTCAGCTGTATTTCAAAGAACAGATTTTCCTTTAGCCCCATCCCTTGTCCTAGTGGCGAGACTACTAGAAGGATTTCTTGCTGCCTTGATTCCAGCTACTTTCCTGGTGATTGTAACCCAATACTATAATGTCCATAAAACAAGGTAATATTTGTAGTCTGTTAACCAGATTGTTAGCATCCTTTCTGGTGAGAATGAAGTTCTCGTGGAACACTGGAGGTCCTGTACTAGTGTTTCACATAGTCTATCAAGGTATATTTTTGTCTCTAGGGCAGATAACAGAGCACTGTAGTGCTTTTGATCTTGAATATCTTAGTTCTTACAAAGATCATAAACAGATTTCAGCTGTTACCAATTTACAGTATGGTGATTAAGCTTCAAAACCTGTTAAGTCACCTACAAGCTTATTTCTATTAAACAGGGCAATTACTGGAATAGCAGTGACTTTCAGTGGGTCTTCTGTTTTCACTACATCCCAAGGTAAGTATTATTACAGAGTTATTCACCAAATGCAGGTTTGTTTTTGAACAAAATGGCATGAAGTTTAAATATTTGTTTCCTGTAATTAAATATCTTATGAATTTGTCCACTTTTAGATGAGTTTGACTCAAGGATTTCAATATTACCTAGGCTTGGGAAGATAATTTTGATAATAACAGATAATGATGGAAATTTCTCCATTTGGATACCAGAGTTCCCTAGAGTTTGATGGGCATGGGGGAGTTCATCTGTAACTGGTAGTTCCAGGCCCAAGTCACAAGATAAAGAATTTCTCAGACTATGAGAAATCTGTAATCGCTTTTCATAGTAAGATATTTGAACATTCAAGCAAAACCAAAATTATAAGCTTCTATAATATCAAATAATACTTTTATCTTCTGTTTTCTCCATTTTTCTCAGATTCAACTTTGAAGATGTTTTCCAAAGAATCAAAAACCATCCAGAGAAGTGTGTCCTTTTCAAACATGGTAAGTTGCTGTCAAAATAAAAACAAGATCATTGGGAATCTTTTGAAAGCTACTCAGAGACATGTCTCTTAGCACACATCAGTGCCTTGCTGTTTCCCCTGCCTACTCAGTTGTCTTGTGTGTGAATAATTTAGCAGAGTGAACTGAAACTCTCAGGCCAGAGAGACAGCGCGTATTCTCCGAAAATGAGGAAAAAGCATTAAAATGGTTGCACCTTACTTCTGCACTAGCTCTCTTCTGAGTTGGCCTGCTATCCAGAGAAGGGCTTGTAGTAGACAAAGATGGTCTGGCATGAGCAGAGAAGTCTTACTGAACAACCTTGAACTGCTACTGGGACCAAAATCACAAAGCTTAAATTCCTCCCATGTGCTCGCATCCAGCATTGCCTTACTGCACCCAAGTGTTTGAAGGCTGTGAGTTAGCTGGGAGAAGAAAACCAAGCACAGGGAGCAGAATGTTTGCTGGGTGATTTTAAGCTGTCTTTTCTCCATGAGCAGTGATCTCAGCAACCTCTGAACAACATTTTCTCCCTGCCCCTAAAACAGAGCCTGGAAAGAGATTCTGTATTTGATTTTTCTGTGCCTGAGAACTGTGGCCAGACCTGGGTCATAAAGTTTTATTCCCAATTGTCATGTTCAGAGTCTTTGATTGCAGCAAGACACTATGATAGATCAGCTTTCTCTGTACCATCATCTCTAGGGCAAACAAGAATGGCAAATGGGTTACCTGAAGAGAAGCCATGGCATGCTTTAACTGCTGCCCAAGTAAGCTGCATGATCAAGACCCTGTGGTCTGCCATGGGACATGCTAGCAGGTGACTCTAGATGCAGAATTTCCTAATGCTTTAGCAAAGTGAAACTTAGAAACATTGCTTTGTGCCATTGTAAGAAGCGAGCTTTGACTCCTAAGCCAGAAGTCCAGTTTTCATGAGGAGACCTTGTATACTCTTTTATTCTTCTCCTCTCTGTAGTTTTAGTGCCGATCTGTTGCAACAATGATAGAAGCAGTAGTCTTTACAGTCCAGCAGCTTAGTGTTTTTCAAACAGATCTAAAACATGACCAGTAATTATACTAGTAGAAGCACTTGACTGATTGGCTTTTTTTTCCTTGTTTCCGGTGACAGTAATGTAACTGAGCAGGTGTCTGTAAATAATGTTTCTCTTTGAGAATAGTAGGAATTAGATGGATAGTTACATTTGTTCCTCGAAAAACCTGAGCCGATAAGTAGCTGCAAGCCGAGCTGAGCTGATAAGTAGCTGTGATGGAGAACAAACATAAAGAGAAACCTTAATTTTTAGTTTGTTAGTTGTTTGCACTTAGAATTGACAACAGCTTGCAAGGCGAAGCACTGACCCAGTTTCTCCTGAGTGAGAAATTACATACCCTGTCCTTGAAATACCAGCATTTGTAAAGAAGATCCATCAGTTCTTCATGTATTTCTGAACTTCAGTGCTACCTCTGATTAACAGAGATTTAAGTATTCTTGCTGTTCATTGTCCAGCTTCTAAGGTTTTTCTTGGTAAGTGTTCATAACACCTCCATGTTATGTTTATAGATTAAAATGCTTCTTGTTCTCCAAAAGCATGTTAATGGACTCCTGTTGGATTTGGGCTAAGAAACTGAACACTTACACTTTCTTTTTCTTACAGGCTTTGTCATCCTGTCTAATCTTACCAGGAGATAGCACTGTCATAAGTTCTTCATGGGACAATCATATGTGCGTATTTACTTCCTGTTGACTTTATTGAATTGCCAAGAGTGCCTTGGTTGTTGTGTTTATGGCTTTACATAATGATACAGAAATTCATTGTTAAAATAGTATCTATTTTCTGGTTTTTTTCCACTAGATTTCTGTTAGAAACTATACAAGTGTTACTTTACTTTTAAGAAAAAAAAAGTTTTATGAAGATGCAATGGTTTTGTAACCTTTTCCTGTTAGATATTTTTATTCAGTTGCATTTGGAAGACAGCAAGACATCCTAATGGGACATGATGATGCAGTCAGTAAGATCTGTTGGCGTGATGGGCGTTTATATTCTGCATCTTGGGATTCCACTGTGAAGGTTTGTAGATGGGTGTGTTACCTTTCCATAGCTATTTATAGGTAGTACTTTATAATATTCAGCCAGCCAAATGCTTTGGGGTGCATGTACCTGCTATACTAGAATAATAATCTACCTAGCATCACAGTAAGTTCATTTCTAGGGTATCTTCTTCATTTAGCTTTATCTCATCTGTTTCAAAGCTAAGGTGTTATTTTTTCAAGTAAATCCATTCATTCTAACGTACTATAAACATGGAAGTTTTGAAGGAAAACTATTTGTTGGAGGAACTGGACTGTTTTGTGACTTTGACGAGTGATTCTTTTTCCTGAGTAGAATAGGCTTCTAAAATGTTTAATAATTTTGTAGTTTATGTTCTTCATCTAAGGGGACCAAAAACTTGCTAATCTAAGGAGTATGCCTACAATTAGTTGCAAAGATAATTTGGAACTAGAGACAAGAAATAATTTTCCAAACCTTTATGTGTGGCTTTTTGGTAAGTACACATTCCGTGTACTATTCAGTGATAGCCTACAGGAGGCCACCTAAGTACATGTATATCTGGAATCAGTGTAGTCATGTTTAGTATGTGACTCTGCTTAGGGTAAATGAGTTCAGGTGCCATTTGTTGCTGTATTCTGCCACATAGGCACAACCCACAGTGACAAGCAATCTTCCTTGTAATGTGAGAATTCAGAACAAACTCATCTCAGGTTATACTAATGCTTCCACGAGCAAACCTAACCATCTGTGTTGTAGGTGTGGCACTGTGTTCCTGGAGAGACCTTGAGCAATAAAAAACACCACTTTGAACTGCTTGCAGAGTTAGAACATGATGTTAGTGTAAGTATGTTGATACTCTATCTCAGAATAAGCAAATGAGTTGCTCATTAAAATCAAAATCATGATCTGTTGATAAAGCACAAATATGGGGGTTAGGGGGCTAAGGGGACATGTTTTGGGAAATGTGTATAGAGGTGTTTTGTTTCATTTTGGGGTTTTCTTTGTCTGATGTGTCCTGTACCAGTGTCTTGTGCTTCCTGAGTTGAAAGGTCCACTTCTGGGTACTGAAGCAGGAGTGGTTTAAATTCCTCTGTATAAACAGAGGTTTCTTAATTAACCTTGTTGAACTTCTATGTACAGAGTGCCTATGGGGGCAGGGAAGGACTGGGGTTTGGTGGGGGTTTTTTTGGTTGGTTTTGGTTTTGGAAACAGACTAATCTTTTTCAGATATTTTGATTGCTACACCTTCCCCTTAATGTAAGGCAAGCAAACAAAAAAGAATTCCTCTGAGTTGTTTACCATACGATATCTTCCTTGTGTGCAGTGAATCATAAATTTAACTGCATACTTTTGTTTATAGTCTCTTTAGAATTACTGTATTCTAAACCTTCACAATAGTTTTTTAACAGGTCACAACGCAGGCAAATACTGAAACAGTTCTGGTAACATTTAAGAACTGTACCCAAGAAAATTGGAAACAACTGATGGGTAGGAAGTTTTTTAAAAATAAAGAGTTTTATCCTTAGGGGTAAAGTCTGATGTTTAAATGGAAATATGGGTACTAAAAGTAATCTGAAATGTCACCCAGCATTTCTGATTCTGCAAAGGAGAAGCATTTTAAAATATTATCATAACAACCTATTTTTTACTTTCTATAGTCTGGATTTTTCATAATTGTACCTAATTAAGGATGTTGCAGAATTAAATTAAAAGCTTTTCATAAATAAAATATTGTTTTAGAGGTAATTGGGCTTGTTTTGTGTATGTTTAAAACATGTCTCAAGATGGCTCACATGAAAGATTAGGAAACTCATGGGATGCTTAACTTCCTAGGTAAATACAATCGACCTAAATGCTGCAAATACTATACTGGCATCTGGAACCAAAGATGGTACCATTACTGTTTGGGATGTTACTGCAGCAACAGTGTTGCATCAGTTGCCATGTCATTCTGGGACTGTATTTGATGCTGCTTTTAGCCCTGGTATGTTGGATTTCAGTTTTTAATATGCACCTTTGGAAATTTCAGAGGGAGTCATTCCTGATACCATGCAATATACATGGGTTGTTACTGCATTAAGGGGAATGGTGAGGTGTTATGGATTGCCATGCACCTCCATTATAAAGAATTTAATTGTACACAAGGCTGTGCTAGGCTGCAGACCAGTGGTCTCGACTATAAACCAATTTTGTTTATTGTTGCTTGCTTAGAGACTTAATTTGCAGTAAATTATTTATAGATAAGTAGGTCAGGCAATGTCACATCCAACTATCACAGACTGTTTTGGTAACAACTCAATGTCTAAATCTGCTTTTTTTTTGTTTCTTTTGTTTGCTTTCTTCTTTTATACAGACAGCAGACATCTACTAAGCACAGGAGAGGACTGTTGTTTTAAAGTCATCGATGTACAAACTGGAATGCTTATATCTTCTGTAACCACTGATGAGCCACAGAGGTAATGCTGAGAACATCCAGGTTACCAAGCTGCATAGTCAACTTAGTTAACTGTGGAGCTGGTTGGTGATAGCAAAGTGGAAAGAGCACTAATGCCAGCAGCTTTGTTTTATTGGATTACTTTCTAGAGTGCAAAGGCTGACATTTTAGGATGTCGTGTACATTATGATCAAGCTTTCCAAACTGGGAAAAAAACAAACAAGTACCTAAGTAAATAACTATTTTGTTGTTTTTCAACAACAACCTTAAGGCCCATAAAAGATGATTGATGAGAGCTGTAGCTAACTAGCTCTTCCAGCAGCTGAGCTATGGAAATGTCTAGCAGGGAGACAGTTATCTTATTTGAATCATCTCTGTCACTGCTTCCTTTTTAGTTCAACAATCTTAAGGAAAGATTGACTATTACAATTAAAGACTGACCACTCTTTTTCCCCAAACTAAAAAGCATACATTTATGGTCTATCAGGTGAACAGAAGGAATGCTTTCTCAGTTACTGGAATTAAAATATAGCAGCCTTACATAGAGTAACACTTGTTCATTTTTTGTGGGTATTCATAAATATAGATGCATGTGCACATATATATTTTCATTAGTTATTTACCTGAAAGTCATCTTTGCAGTTCAGGTGATTGTTTCAGGAATATGAAGTGGCAGCCGTGGAACCGGGATATTACACATAAGTGTCGCTGACTTTGGTCATCTTTTATGGGACTAAATTTCATCCTTTTGTCAGGAGAAGGTCTGGCTAGGTCTAGGGTAGTCAGAGAAGCAAGTTTGGGTCATGACCCTTTAAAATAATTTGGGAATAACCTTTCCAGAAAGACTGTGTGAAAGGTTTGAGTTTCCCTCTGTTTTGTACCTCCGTTCAATTCTTTTTTGACTTAGTTTGGAAATGTTTCGCTCTCACTATTCAAAAGCTTGACATGAACTGATTTCAGACTTACTTGCAGGTGTTTGAAATGGGATGGAAATACCATCTTATCAGGATCTCAATCTGGTGAATTACTGATTTGGGACCTTCTTGGAGGAAAAGTTACTGAAAGAATCAAAGGACATACGGGTATGCCTGAACTATTCCTATTTTTCAGCTCTGTTAGTACTGAAAAATTTTGACAGCCATCTGCTCATCCAGCAGGCTGTTCCTGATATTAGGGTTACCTGGAACACTAGAACTAGGTCCAAAGGAACCCCCTAGGAAATTTGGTAACAATGGAGGAATATTGCTGTTTATAAGACTGGCCAGAGAGAAACAACTTTCAATTTTACCAATTCACACAACATCACAAAAGTCAACATTTTTCTACCTTGTAGCCCTCAAAGCATAGTATAGACTGTACTGTATCCTTTGTCACAGTGTGGCCAGACTGAATCTAACAACAAATTAAGTAACGTTCACTACAGTAATAGTTTTGGATGGGGATTTCTAGGCTGTTTAAATGTATCTGTATAGTCTCACAACATTAGCAACCAGGCTTGTGAAAGAGAAAAACTATCTTGCTTTAATTTGGTGAGGTTTTTAAGGCTATTTAACTCAGCGCAGTTGCTTCAAAGTTCCCTACTGTACGCTTGTACTCTGGAACTTACCTGTATTGATATTGTTCTGTAGCTGGGGAATCTTCAAAAATGGGCTTCTATTGCTGTAAGATGTGAATACACTTTTAACGTGGGAAGTCCAAATGGCAGAGTGAAAAAGCTCACTTTCTCTAGGAATGCTTTTCCGAGTGTGCCACCTGCATTCATCATCTCAACTGTTGTCCCTCTAGTACATGAAGTCAGCTGAGGCAGTGGAGTGTGAGATCACTACTGTGAATAAGAGCAGCCACCTAGAAGCCTACTTAAATTCTTCTCAGCATATGTGCTGGCCATGTAATCCAAACCAATGATCAGATGATAAACTCTCTTAAAAAGATCTATTCTGTCATCTTGAGGACAAGATTCATTTGCATTTGGATTTACTTGTTTATTGTTTGGGTTTTTATTCCCCAGGTGCTGTAATGTCCATGTGGATGAATGAACAGTGCAACAGTGTTATTACAGGAGGGGAAGACAAACAAATCATGTTCTGGAAACTGCAATACTAAGTGCCTTTCCCTCCAGCCATTTAAATGAACTCTAATTTTAAACCAAACCTTTTAAAGAAACTTAACTGTGTGCAATGATGGTTGAAGTTCAGCCAGATAAGAAGCTTTGTTCAACGACAACTTTCTATGTTATGGTGACTTCACTGAGAGCTCTTAACTTCCATAGCATATGCATTTGTTTTTCATGGACTATCATACTGAAATTGCTTGTCTAAAATGATATCTGATATGAAATTAAAGACTTATTTTTCTGTAATTAAAGAGCTCTTAACTTGCGGTCATTGTTTGCTTTACATGGAATGTATCATCGCTTGCTGTTTGAACTGGTTTGGAAGAAGCAGCATTTGCATTCTTAATTTAAGCCTTGTAGGATGGGTGCAGCTTAGTGCTATGTCTGATGACATAATGCATGTGAACCTCCTTCTTAGTGAAGATGTATGTAAATAGTGCTTGGAACACCGAGGCAGCTGCTGTTCTGAGCAGTCATCAGTCTAGGTCGTATTCTGCTCTATACTTTAGCAAACAGCCACAACTGAAGAACATACTCTATAGTGCTTTTTCCTACTGAAAAACAGCACTCATGTATTGGCCTGAATGGAAGACAAGCAGAAAATTGATCACCTAACAGAGAAAAGTTACATATACATGATATAAATATTCCCTCAATCCCATGCCTTAAATTAGTCTTTTGTGCTCTGTTACTACCGGCTTTCATCATGTGTATTACTTCTCTTGGTAATCTTCAGCATTTTCATGTTTTGTTCAGTGTTCTAACCTCTTTCAACTCAAATGCTACATTTAAATTCCATCTCAAAGGTGACTTAAATGAGCTAACCCTCCTGGGTTTATCCTGGTTTATTCCAGGTTAGTTTCTTAACTGAGGGACAGAGCAGTGTTGCACAAGGATTGCTTTCTCTGTAGGACTTCATCATCTAATTTCCTGGGAGGAGCTTTTCTGACATGAAAGACTTGAAATAGTATTTAAATGGTTTGTTACAGCAATAAGCATTTGCAGTCATGATGTTGCCTGAGGAAGGCCCAAGATCAGTATCTCTGCTGCTGTTCTGCACTCTTGGTGTTGAGGTGCCCCATCAAAGTGTCCAGGACAGGTGTTCTTGTAAGTTGTGTTCACTCAGTCCTCTATCTGTAGATATCCTGCCTTGGGTTTGTGACCCAGCACCCATTACAGGGCACACTTGTTTTTTTCACATTGTAAAACGATCAGTTTATGGTTAGGGGCTGTTCTCTCATTACCCTGATCTTCTGTTATGCTGGAGTCTGAACTTATTTTTCAGTAAGTAATGGTTTTAAAGTGAACTGTTATTTATTTCAGCTGCACTGCTCATGTGGCTTAGCAAATAACCAAATGTTTATGTAATCAGCGAGTGTGTGTGGTGAAGGCACATGTGGCAAAAGATTGGTACCAGCAGTACTGCATTTGGCCTAATCTTAGTATTGCAGGAGAATGTTTGGTGTCTGTCCTGTTTCTTTACCTTTCAATTTATTTATTTCTCAGAAATACCTGTGTAGGCAAAGAGAGAATCTGATTTTTCTACACCTGCCTGGGAATGTGTTGGGTGATTTCTGGATTGTCACTAGGGGGGGCCCCTCCTGCTCAGGTAAACCAGAGGAAAATGATCCTGAAGTTGCAATCCCTCAGTTTTAACTTATATTCCGTGAGCTAGTTTACCCTTAACTTTCTTTTGGTTAAATATGGATGTGTGGCCAGGCATAGCTCAGGTGCATCTGAGGTTTACTGTCTAGTGTAAAACATGCTCACAAAACAGCCCTCAGCCAGCTTCTTCATTGCCTAAAGCAGCCATAGCTTTTTAAAGGAAGGGGGAAAAAAAACCAAGTTCATCCTGTTACTGTTAGTATGTTTTGTTCTTTTGGGTTGGGTTTTTGGGGGTTTTTTTAATCATATATGTGAAAGGAGATACATCTAAACCATGGTTTTCTTGCAGCTTAACTCAAATTTATCTATGTATATACACGTATCCACAAGTTACTCTTCAGTGCTAGGTAATTTCTGCCTTAAAATAAGAGCTCTTTGGTTATTCTTTCACTTCTGGTTACTACATGCTCTAGGTGGAAGGAAAACACTAAATACTTGTACTGAAGTTCTATGTCTTTGTTATTTCCAATAGATCTTCGCTGTAGTTATAGCTGTCTATTTGATAACAAAAAAATAAGTATCGTTTTCTTACATTCCCCCAACATGTTTTTGTCTGTTTACTTTTAGTTTTAGACAGATTTCTTCTTAGTAGGGGGCCTAGGTGGCCAAACCCTACTGGTCAAGCTGTAAATAGGGAGCTTTAAAACAAGATTAGGTAGAGAACTGGCCTCTGTTGACTCATCTAAGTAGTTAAGGTTAAGGCAGAGATCAGCATTTCAATATGTTGGTTTGAGCTCCAGGGATTTCATAACTAAACCAGGCTACAAGTCCTATGCCCATGAGGCCGCATTATACCAGTGCTACATGAAGCCACCAATTACTGCCAGTGCATGCTTGCCACAGCAGTTCCAGAGACACATCATTTAGTAACCACACAGCCCAATTAGCATGACTCCCAGGCTGAATTTGATCACCACTAGAGCCTGAATTGGTGTAATGGTTTTCTCTTGGCTACCATACCTGAGAAAATCATTTGCGAAACAGGAATCTATACAAGGTTTCTGACAGGCAGAGCTGATCTTCCACTGCTGAACTTCAGTCATCCCAGGAAGAACAGGTCTGTGGCTCAGATTCACACCTGAATTTCCCAACCCTACCCCCATCCCTGCTTTTCCTACAAACTAAAAAAGCTGCAACTAGCTACACATATTAATAAGGGACAAGCAGATGACACCTTATTGCAGACTGCCAAGCTCTGATTCCTTTCTTTCAGTGCCATCTCTTATACTCCTCTTTTGAAGTATTATCTCCCTGAAGTGGGCAAGCAATAATTAAAATACCAGCCTCTCCAGACTAATTCTGAATCCAAGTCAGTTCTGAAGCAACAGCTGAACTTATTCCCCAAATCCATTTTAGAACAAATAATACCTATATTAAACTGAAGTTCTTTGCTTGAGGTTACTGCACTGTACGAGAAAGACCAAAGTTCAGTAATCCTGGATTTCACAGCTGAAACCTGGAATATATCAGAGGAGGAAGGAAAAAAAAAAAACCCCAAACTGTCAGTAAAACTGTTTTTTAACTTCAGAACACTGACCTTTAAGGTCTCAGCTGAACATGCCCATCACCTGTTGTGGGGGATTGACCCAAACCAGCAGCTGAGCCCCTCCTACAGAGTTTCCCCCTCACTCTGCCCACAGCAGGCTGGGCAAGAGAATCAGAAGGGCAAAAGCTAAGAAAATTCACGGATTGCAACAGCTGGCTTACTAAGCAAAGGGGAAAAAGAATTTGACACAAAGGTAACCACTCCCCACATCCCACTAGCAGACTCCAAGCAACAACTGCTTTGGAAAGATTGCCCCCATGTAACTGCTGCACATGATGTCAAATGGTGTGGAAGGAGACAGAGCAAGAAGCAGGAAAGACCTTCACACTGTGCAAGTGCTGCTCAGCAAGAGCAAACACACACTGGTGTGTTATCCCTGCCTTGGTCACAATCCTCAAACACAGCACCATACCAGCTGCTACAATAGTTAACCCCCTCCCAACCAGACCCAGCAATCTGCAGTATTCAAGTGAAATTCTAAGTCTACGATTCGTATGTCTCATAGCCTGGCTGCTTTTCCAGGTTTTAGAATCACAGAAAGGTCTGGGTTAGGAGTTGCCTTTAAAAATCATCTCCAGCTGCTCTGCCAGGGGCAGGGACACCTACCAGTAGACCAGGTTACTCAGAGCCCTATCCAGCCTGGCCTTGAACATTTCCAGGGATGGGGCATCCACAGCTTCCCTGGACAACTTCTTCCTGTCCCTCACCACCAAGAATTTCTTTTGTGCACATCTTGTTTAAAGTATCCCAGAGCTACCCTTCTGAAACATTTCAATGTCACAGGCAGTGAGCTTTAGATAATTTAGACTGTATTTCCCATCTTCGTTGTTCGTTGAAACTGACCCAAATCAAAAAAAGCATGTATTAGCTCATCTCAAGTATGCACACAAACAGGATCTAAAGTTTCAGTAATTTATTTGGTTATGTCTGAATCCTTAAAAGAACATGGTTAAGGCGAGAGATAAGCATATTAGTTACAATTTGTATAACAAGTAATAAAAAGATTTGAGTATCTGTACACTACTTTAATCACATTTACTTACTGATGCCTTGAGCTATATTCAGCTTAGCTGGCATTTTCGTGTAAACAGTATTTACTAGAACAAAAAACTAACTAGTACTAGCATACTTCTAATACTCTATTTCAAATCTACTCTTGCAAACAAAAAGCAGTAAAAATACTCATTTGTCTTAAACATACAAAGCACAGCACTGTCCTGGGTAACATGTAACTTTGCAAGTGATACCTGGCTCCTTTAGTTGCAATGGCTTATAGTAGTAGTAAGCTAAATAAGAGACCTACAAAGTCATAACAAGAGTTGGAATTTCACATTTGTCAAGCATATAAGGCTACGAGTTTGACAGTGTGTGAATAAATGATATGTTGAACAGTAACATTCCCAGCCATTACAGATGCAAATGCTTGATGCAGCATATCATGTTTCAGCCTCCAGAAAGGCTCATGTGCAGAAGAAAGATCACTGAGTATAATAGCCCAATTTTAGTGGAATCATCATTATATATATGTATACACGCATCCATGGTGCAAAGTTTAGACTTCAGGAATGGAGTGATCCATCAGGCTTTTCATGACGCTAGTTGCCATCCTAAAGAAAAGGAAAAGGCATTCAATTTTGTAAGACAACTGCAGAAGACCACTAAAGCTTCTGCTCACTGTATCTCTACCACTGCTAGCCCTTTAATATAAATTAAAATCTGGACCTTCACTATTTTTGACAATATGTTGCTACAAAAAGCAGCACTAAAGTGCACACATAGGAGAAGCCCATGGTACTCAACATTTCTATTAATACCAGAGCTACGCTGCCAATATCTTTTGGGATATGGGCATGTGTACAAGCAAAGTACTATCCCAAGCACAAGGGAAGGAGGGCAGGGGGCAAGGTGTCTCTTAGACTGAAAACTGCTTTGTAGAAAGACCATAACAAGCCTAGGTGGTTTAAAAAAACAAAAACCAAAAAACACCAGGGAAAAAAGATTCCATTATACCTGAAGCATTACTGATTTCTAGCAACTTCAAAAACATTTTTGCAGGACAGATTTAGCTGCAGAAAGACACTGTTGCCAAAGGACTAGAAAAACCCAACTAGATCCTTCCAAGAATCATGCTTATGTCACCAGAATTAGTTGCATTAGAAACAACATTTTAGTTACAAGGAACAAATACTTGTGGTACACACATACTTGAAAGTTCTCAGAAATTCAGGCTTAAACAAAATATATTTAGAAAAGGGTTTTTTCAGAGAGGAAATGGCAAAGGATCATCACTAACATATAAGCAGGTTAAAAACAGAACCAACATAAACCAATTTAACCAAAACATCAGACTAAATAAATTTTCAGACTCCCCTACTGCCCCCTCCACTGTTCATGTGAAGTTTGTAATTAGGTCTTATTGTGTGTTTTATAGTCACTTGTCAACTTGACTATAATTAACACCACGGCTGCTCTGTATTACTTACCTCTTTATTATATACTCATAAATACTGGAAGGCATGACAGTAATGGTCACAACATTTCCAGCTGTTGCCAAGATGTCTGCAACCTGGGAGTCCTGTTATTAAACAAGAAGCCATATAAGCAACACAACTCAAAGCAGTAGTTCAAGAACTTTTCCTAGATACAATTCATGCAACATAAGGGACCCACAACTCCTTGTTTGGAATATTTAACCTTCAGGGCAAATCACTGAACCTGCAACACCACCTCAAATACTTGGTGATGAGTATCTCACACAAACTGACTAGAGAAGAGACATCCTACACATAATTCCTGCAAATATTTGGCACAGACTGGCAGTAGGAAGTTTATTCTTTGTTTTGCCAGCAAAGTTAGACTACAGATAAAAACTGAGGGTCAGCCTCACCAGGTAGAGGCAGAGAGAAAGAACAAGTTGCACTTTCTACCAATACAACACCACAAAGAAGCCTCAAAACAAGTATCACTCCAACCAAAATATCTCTTGCAACTTTCTTATTTTATGAACATTGTAATATATTGTTCAATCCTTTTCCCAACACTGCTATATACACAAAATGTTCACAGCTCTCCACACACACCACATACTGCTTATTTTACCTTCAATCCAATTACATTCTGGCCATTAATTTCACAGATGTTGTGCTCTGTAAGAAGTCCATTTCTCGCAGCAGAACTGTCTTTCACTATTGAGGTTATTTTTCCATTCTTGAATATGAAACCAATATGTCCTGTGCTGTCCTTATGCATAGTAATAATGCGTTCAAAAGGTCTAAAAGGACATTTAAAATACAAAACAACATTTTCAGTCTACTAAATCACATGCTATTTTAGCACTTTTGGCTTACAAAAAGTAATTGTACTCTAAGATTTATATATCAAGTATAATGAAAAGTAGTTGAGTTTAACTTCATTTTGTTAATATTGCTGTATCAACAGATATTTGTCTATAAACCTTGCATGATTTTTCTATTACAGACATTCTACAGCTTCTGGATTAATAATAATACAAAAAGATTCCATACAATATCCACCCACCTACCACCACAACCAAAGACAAACAAATGTGCACTAAAAATTAAGTTTTCTACAAATGTTACAAGGTAGATAAAAGCATCAGCAGCTATATGTAGACCACAGGATTTTGGAGTAAAAGGCTTCCCAACACCACTTCTACTCCTTTACAGACAGTAAACCTTTAAATTGTGTCTTAAAGAAGTAGTAGATATAGGAAGGAGGTGGGGAGTTGGGCAGAGAAGTGGTAAACAACCACCGGAGTATTTTGATTCAATATATGGTCAAAGTAGCTCCCCTCCATTGGGTCAAATTTGGTTCTTGAGCAAGACTGAACATGAAAAAGGCTTTGAGGCATATACCTACTCATATCAAGTATCATCCATTTTCTTGCAGCCTTAAACTGAGTATGACCTGTTGATACTACATACAACTAACTAGCTCATTATTTAATACAACAGAAAATCTGTATGGGTTCATCAAGTATACTGTTAACAAGATGGGCATTAACTCCTCTGTAAGGAGAGTTCACAAGAAAAGTAAATAAAATGCAAGCACAGGGAGACCCAAACCCCACAGAGTATTCCAAGATAGATAATGACAACCTGTATCTGCAGCTGGTCTTACCTGTCTCGAATGATCATTGAAATCCTTTCTGCAGAAGCCTGTTTCAGAACTTTATGTGCTTTATCAGAACTCCATCCTGCACAGTTTTCACCATTGATTTGCAGAACTTGGTCCCCAAATCGCAGACCAGCAAGGGATGCTGGAGAGTTTGCCTGAACTAACTGGACAAATATGCCCTACACAAGAGTGAAAAAAAAAAAAAAAAGAGGAGGGGAGATCAGAAGCTCTTCCTTAAAGATGAAGACCAGTGACAGAATACACAGCCCTTTAAAGTTTCCCATTCTCTATGCAATACCAGCCAAACAGACTTGCTAATTTTTATTAAGGGGCATTTTTGAAATATCAGTCTGTTTATACATGTGTTTAAAAGTCTGACAGATAATTAATGCTAGAATAAAGTTCAAAAATTAGCAGATCTGTTCATCTGGATCTCAAAACACCAAAAAAAAAAAAAAAAAAAAAAAGACATGAGTATAACATGAGAGTCTAACATGAAGGGGTAAATCTGTTTTAACAGGAAATCTGAACAACTGAATCAAGACAGACTGGTGGTAAAATCTGCATTTAACTAATACTTCCTTTGCCAGACATCAAGAGTTCATATATAGCTGGAGAAATAGATCAGCACTGCTAAAACTCCATGGCAGATTTCTCCATTTCCAGATTTCACAACCCCACTAGCTTTCAACTTTTTAATCAATTATGATTTGCTACCGCATCGGGTAGAAAACCAAGGTGTTACAAACTATTTTTAGTCAAAGTACCCCTAATAACCAACTAATGTATATCAAAGCAAACTATAAATAATAGGCAGGGGTGCTTAAGAAAAAAAACAAACCACCATATGCTCATCTAAGGTAACTCCATTTTCTGCCTTAGAACTACAAAAACCTTTTTAACCTTATATGCTACACTGAGTTTTAATTTTACTAAAACATTCCAATTACATGGCCTTATCCCAATAAAAACCAAAACACACCCAATAACACAAACAGAACAAACACAGTAGCATTTTCCATGTTGAGAATCAAAAGATACTGAAATGGAAGCTTCAGAGCACATCTAAGGACCTTCTATAAAAGGAGATACTTCTAAGCTGTGAACAGTTCTCTGCATACTGCTGCACATTAAGTACTGCCCAGTATTTCCAAGTCCTGAATTTCTAAAAGCATAGCTGCTGTGATACAAGCTCATATTCTAAAGCAGCAAAAAATACTGCAAGTATTTTTCAGGTGATATAAAACACATAGTACTAAATTGCTGCTATAAATTCAGATGCTAGTTCAGCAGCTGTAAATCTATCCATGGATCTAATGAAGGGCTGTAAAATTCTGATAATGGATAAGAAATAACAATACAAAAGACAATTTTGTGCCAATACACTAACTTCACTATTAATTCAGTCCAGCAATAACATCTTTAGAGGTAAAAGTAAGCTACTACACTTACATTGTCAATAGATTTTAGGCGAAGTCCAATTTTGCCATCTTGATCTTTACACAGAATTGCTTCACGGATGCCTTGCTTAATTTCTGCTCTGCGAATTCCAACATCATTTCCAGTCACTGGAGCTACCATGTAATTAGTAGAAGGTCGTGTTACCAGTTGCTGATTAAAACAAAACAGCCAGACAACTTAGTTTCAACTTTTTAAAATAGCTATATGTCAATTTATATGAAGTGATATTTTTAAAAAAAAAAAGCAAATTAAGTCACAACATCACGTCTCCCCCACCCTCTCCACCACTGGGCATGTATAGCTCATCTTAAGACCAGATTAAAATAGGCACTGTTACTTACAACAATTCACCAGTCAAACAAGTATGGTATTTAGGACGAATAGTAGTCTGCTCTCTAGAATGCTAGATACACATTTAGTCTTCATACTTTTGCTTTCTAAAACATACTTGACTGGCACTTACACCTTGTGGCGGAGCAGTTGCTGTCACTGGCAAGTTTCTCTGCACCTCTTCTTCACTGAGGCTCAGGCCCATATACTGAGAAAGTTCTGGATACAATCTGGGGTATAAACCTATAGGTGATAAAACAAAAAATCAGTACAACTCATGGTTTAACAGAAAGAGCAGCTACTGCTTTTACATGTACAATCACTCTAACAAATCTCATGCTATTGTAACTATTTAATTGGAAAATTATGACAGAAAACCCACTTGAATTAGGACTGTTATTCTAGCCTGGTTTAGAAGAGCAATCCAAAAAAGTAGCATTTCTGAGATTAAGAGTTTACAGAGAACTTTCAGTTTCAGTTACCCTGTTTACCCTTTACAGCACAAACAATGTAAGACACAGGATGACCACCTCCAAAACAACACTATGTTGCAGTCCATGATGACAAGCCCTTATTGTAGGGCAATCAGTGGGAAACTACTTTCCCTCCCACACTAAACCAGGTGTGCTGAAACACACAGCCCTTCCACCAACCTCAAAAGAGCATTCTCAAGTGGCATGCATCCATGCCAAGGATATTTCAGATCCTAGGCATGGGAGGGTTTCTGCAGAATCCTCTTGGTTTAAGGTTCACACTACAGGCTGCTTTGAGTCTTCATAGAAAAGCCCCTGTCATTTTCTCACAGCTTCAAAATGAAGGGGCTTTAGACATGCCTCTCAAGAAAAAACACATATAGCCCTTAAAATATCCCTCTACACCCAAGAGGAGTGAGGTGCAGGGAGTGGAAGGAAGGGAAGCTGAGCTGACAGAATTGCCACATCTTGAGTTGAACAACTCTGGAAATAAGACTGATAATGCTCTTGACATTCCACAGATCAATAACTGTTGCCATTTAACACATGGCAGTTATGAGAACACTCGAGTTCACATGACACTCTTACTGAATCAGTGGGGACAGAAAAGGCTGCTTGGAAAGAGAGATGGTGCAAAGGATGGCTTTGAGAGCAAACAGGCTCCACAGCACACAAAGCATAGGTTTTTAGGATTCATTTATGGGTACATGTATAAAATCAGCTATTACAAGAATCCACATTTGACCAACAATGGAAAATAACTGTTCTGGGACAGAACAAAGGCCATTACAATGTGAACGCCAGTATAAACAGGAGACTTTTTTCTCTTTAATATGCTGCTTCAAATGAAAGCTCTCCGATTGTATTCCTGGACTAATTTATTAGATTGTAGTTTCATCAGCATTGATTAATAAGCTTTTAATGAATCAAATCTACTGTTGTTTGACTTTTCAAGCCTCTAGGATTTTTTCTGCAGCTACCCAATTTTTCTGTTTTGTTCTTCATTAAAGACCACAACACATGATGCATCTTTGCTGGCTGTATTACATCATCATTTAAAACAGGGAGAGCTCCAAATAACAGAACACATCCAAAAGCTCTTGATGTTGTATAGTCTCCTGTCTCTGCCAGGAGAGAGGAATTTCCAGCGTGTTTGGCACCTCCTACAGGTGATGTAGGCCCCCCTTTAATTGGGATATATGGAATGATTAGTCTGCCTACAGCAAAATACAGTTCCTGAACAAGTCACAGACAGGCTGATGTCAAAAATTATATCTTTGTGACTGCTGGCCAAATAGCTGGAGGAGAATTCAAACTCTGGACAGCAGAAAGAATACTGCCAAGAGGGATTGCTGAAGGACACTCAAACCTGGTCTGGTGAAGAGGTAATTGTCTGCTACAGAAAGGATCTACCAGAGGCAATTCTCTGGTGAGCGATGTAAACTCCAGCCCTAAAGTCATCTTAGACAAACAAGCGCCCAGAGGAGAACTGGAGACAAAGTTACATCCACCAAGCTTTATATCTGGTCCACCAATATTCCTGGCAGCTATTCCAAAACTTCTGCTGGTCATGCTGGTAAGAAGAAGAAATGGGTACAAGTCATTCAGCTTCAGATCTGAAGGATTTCCCACCACGCAGCTGATTCCAAAGTCTGCTGGAAGTTTTACACTGATTGCAGGACAATATTAAGGGCCACCTTCCTGAGCATTTCTCTGTTGAGAGAGATTTGTGTTTGTCTGTTCCTAAACAAGCTCATATGGAGAAGACTGACACTCAGACACATGCTGACCTCTAAAGCTTACAAACAGATAGGTTGATAAAAAAGGACAACTAGGAAACTGAGGTAAGGGTTAAAATGAGCTCAGATGGTACCAACAACAAATCTTGTTCTGTTGGCTCATTTGGGAAAGGTTTCAAAAAGAGAAGGGGAAGTGCTTGCCACAACTTCCTTTAATAAGCACACAGTTTTTTGACTCCTATAGCACCTCACCAAGGTGGGTGTTGGCATTTCCCAAAAGGCATGGTCTTGCCCTCTGTAAACAGAGTTGCATATTTATAGGTATTCTTGACTGTACTGTTAACTTTAGGATTTTGTAACTGCTTTCCACAACATTAGGATAATATATAGTACATAACCTTACCTCCATCATAAGAAATTGGAGCAGAAGCTTCAGACAAGATTGCTGGATTAGCTGGATTTGAAGAAAAGGCAGTCTGAGCCTAAAAGCAAAAAAAAATTCACATCAAAACATTTATTATGCAGGCAGGAGACTCAATATTTTCTTTTTTCTTGTACATGCTAGTTACTAATCATCTTGAAGTGAAGTCAATCATTTTATTTCTGAAAAATAGCTTCAGTTCATCATGCTACAGTAGTACCACAACTGCTTCAGTAGATCAACTCATATCTTACTCAGAGACAAACCTTTACCATCAACCAGTTCTGTTTCTGTCATCAAGCAAGTTAAAGAGCCTTTAAGGACACACTGAACTTTGGATGAAAGCTTTATACCTTTAAGTTTCAGGGTATGACCTTTGGCAGAGTGTTTTGCAATTACTTTTTTCAGCTGGATAGCAGTAGTTTTACCTCCTCACCATTTACAGATCTTATTAGTGAAATCTACTATAGTCCCTTTCAATTGTCAAATTCCACACAATTCAATGCTACTGGTTTAATATTTTCTGAAGGAAGTAGACCTTCTAAACTGATTTTTCTACAGCACTTGTCCCTAGAGTGAACACACTAAGCTTAATTTCTGCATTACTGACTCACAAATATAAGCAGCCTTATTTAAGTAAGCCAGTTTCCTTCCTTCTCAGTACCTCAGCTACTATTTTTCTGGTCTTGCATAATCACGACCAGTGAAAAACATTGCCTTACAGAAGCCTGTTAAGTGTGATGGAAATAGATATCCCAAAAAACTTTCCTGAGGTTGAACGTCAAAGGTGGGGGATAAATTACTAAAGGCATAGTGAAACATTATGCTGAACAGGACATATAAATCATCTAACACAACATGACAGTCAAATTACTTCATCATGTTAAGGAAATGCTTAAAAATAGAAGACTTCTTAGTCCTATACACCCCAGGAAGCTGTCTTTAGGAAAGGATTTCTCAGTAAGAATGACTCATTATTTAGCAATATCATATGTACTCAGAAGAACTGGCTCCAACTCAAATGAGGGACAAAAATAACAGGTTAGAATAATATTTAATGTAACAAGTTTGTTTGCTTTAACCAGCAGTCATTTTAATCTCACTCATCACTTGTGGATACAGACATTCTCTTTCTGTACTCTGCCCCTGTTTCTCCCAAGAGTGCTCCGAGATATACTTAAAGAAACAGCATTTTTATAATGCACTTTTTGGGAGAGGCAAGTAACTTAGCCTTTGATACCAGCAGGTCAAGGGAAGTGATTCTGCCCAACTACTCTGTCTTCATAAGACCCCAATTGGAGTGCTGTGTTCAGGCTTGGGGTCGCCAGCACAGGAAAGACACAGACCTGCTGGAGCAGGTCCAGAGGAAATGATCACAGATGTTATCAGAAGGATGGAACACCTCTCTTTTGAGAAAAGACAGAGAGCTAGGGCTGCTCAACATGAAGAAGGCTTTGGAAAGCCTTATAGCAGAGCTGCAGTACCTAAGAAACACATCTTGCTTATAAGAAAGATGGGGACAGACCTTTCAGCACAGTCTGCTGTGACAGGACAAGGGGTAACGGCTCTTAGACTGGATATAAGGAAGAAGGTTTTTCAAAATAAATGTAGTGAAGCACTGGAACAGATTGCCCAGAAAGGTCATAAATGTCCCATCCTGGAGACATTCAAGGTCAGGTTGGACTGGGCTCTGAACAACTGAGCAAGTTGAAGATGTCCCTGCTCACTGCAGAGGGGTTGGAGCAGCTAAGTTTTCAAGGCCTCTTACAACCCAAACTATGCAATGATTCTATGAAGAGTATCAGTGAAAATGGAAAAAATGTATATCATATACTGATTATATTTATTACAATTTTCAATTGTAATACATAAACTCTTGCAGTTGGTGGATAAAAGGCTGATGCAGCACAGTCTTGGCTCCAGGCTACTCATTTTTCAGTTCAGCATTATCTGACTGTAAATAAAGGACTTTGGTAAGATAAGAATGGTGTGGGTGGACATGACAAGGAGAAATCCTGACATAGTACCCACAGCTTCAAAAGCCCCATCCCACACATACAAACACTGGTAAGACAAGACACTGCATTTCAGGATAGCACAGGAGAGTTAACAAGCTGCTCCATGAAGTTTGCTTGACTGTTTCCCAATGACAGAAGTAGTAGACATCTTAAAACATAGTATACCCTAACTCCTTGCCTTCGTTTAAACTGGGAGGGAATGCAGGTTAAGTTTGGGAAATGGCAAAATGCTGAAGACGGCAAGGAAATCCCTTGTGAAATATATTCATGTCACATTTCTCAGGGAGTTCTTAATCCACTGAAATTATTTTTTGTGTAAAGTGTAAAAACACTTCTCATTATTGTGTTTCAATGGTATTTTTTTAGTCCTCATCATGTCTAATAATAAAACTACTAATATTCCTACACATGGAGGGTTTTGCACAAATGTGATAATCTTGGATGTATTGAGACACCTGGCCACTACCCTGAAATTGCCAGTGGACAAGCCTGTGATTCTAGATGGCATTAAGACAGCCAGTGCTTTTTCTTTTCAGGTGCTCAAATGACCATGAAAGCTTTCTGCCACAGATTTGGACACTGGGAGTGAAACATCAGAGCTCAAGTATGTAAAAAGACTATCTTTGTCTATTTAAGACCAAGTATTTATACTTAGAAAAAGGCAAACATATCAACATATTAGAAGTCATCAACAGCATTTACGCTTGTGCAGCAGAGTGCCCAACATGAATACAAATGAATACATAAAAAACTAAAAAGAAATATATCCAGGTAGTAAATTAAGCATTAATCATGTATCAAAGCTACAAAGTCAACAGTTTGTCTTTTCCCTTTTAGAGTACTATGGTAAAACAAGTTCCCAACTACAGTAAGTCTCCTCTTACCTAGATTACACATCATCAAATACATTACTATCATCAAAACTCGTCTTTTTTGAAGTCCACCATACCTGGATAACCTTGTCCACCTTCAGATCTTCTAGGGAAGGATAGAGAGACATTTTGACGAAGTCTTACAGGGTAGAGGCAAGACTGAAAAAAGCCAAATGGGAAAGCAAACAAACAACAGGGTTAGCTGTCAGATATTTACTGAGTTTATAAACCAGACAAAGAGCTAAATAAGCGATCTGTGACCTGCAAGCCAACACTAAAGATACCTGGCACTACATATTAATTCCATTAAGACTGCCCATTTAATCTGTTAGCAAGAGCGGCCTTTGGTTAATACGTTTTATTTAATGTAATTAACACAGTCAAAGTTAAGTCTCAACAATGAGAAAGCCTATCCAGAGAAAACCATTTCACAGGAAGCATTGCAAAGACAAACTTTAGGAGGCCAGAATGCAGTAATGGTATGGGTTAAGATGAAAAACCTAATTGCCCTCCTCCCAACTGGAACAGTATTTTATATACAGCTGCAGAAGCCTTCTCTCTGTTATCCAAAAATATATAAACACCTCCATTAGTTCTGATATTCCAGTGACCAGTTTAGGCTGCAATAATGTTCTTCCCAATAGGTAGTACATACTGTGTTTTGGATTTAGGATGAGAATAACGTTGATGCACACTTGCTTTAGTTGTTGCTAAATAGTGTTTATACTAAGTCCATGACTTTTCAGCTCCTCATGCCCTGCCAGTGAGAAGACAGAAGAGGTGCAGAGCTGGGAGGGGACAGAGCCAGGACAGTTGGCCCAAACTGGCGAACAGAATATACCATACCATGAGGCATCATGCTCATATATAAGCTGGGGAAGAGACCTGGCCATGGGCCACTGCTTGGGAACTGGCTGGGCATTGGTTGGCAAGTAGTGAGCAGGAGCAACACCCATCACTCCTCCTTTTATATATATTCCAATTCTTTTATTATTTTTTTCCCCTTCCTTTTCTGTCCCATTAAACTATTTTTACACCAAGCCATGAATTCTTACTTTTTACCTGTCTGATTCTCACCCCACATCCTGTAAGGGAAGGTAAATCCAGCAAGCAAATGTGTGGCCTTCAGTTGCTGACTAGGGTTAAACCATGAGATCCAGCAAGAAGCCACTACAGAGACCTGGCTTCCCATGTCTGTTTGCAACACAGTAATTACAGCAAGGGATCACAATCCAGGAAGATTCAGTCAGTGGTGAGTTTCTAAACACACAGAGACTCCAGGCTGGTTCTCATGTGATGTTGGGAGAGCCCTGTGACAACTTATCAGGACATAGTACAACAAAACCAAGGAGGGGAAAAAAAAAAAGGTTAAACCAAAAAATATAAACCACTTCACATGACTTTCTAAGGCACCATGCTGACCCAGCTCTGTTAGAGAGGCTTCCTGAGGCTGTTCCTGAGGCTTCAGGAAACACCATTTTTACAGAATTCCTTCACTCATACTCTCCTTGAAATCAGCTGAACTTTTGCAAACCATAATAAAACATTGTAATGAGGGGGGTGGAGAGGGACAGACACAGAAGACAACAAAATGTGATAGAGTTTTGCAAGTTACAGAAGGCACTGAGAACACAGTTAATGAGGCATCCTTATTAACAGCTTTCAGTTTGGAGATTCATTTTCTCAACCAAAGAGCGGAGATCTTTATTCATATAGCAGTTTAGCAAAAACTCCATGCTAAAAGTGACCACTGCATAAATCCTTGAGCTACAGCTTCTCTATGTGCAGATATTAAGTTGATTTCTAAATGAACACCACACACAGATGCCTAATGTGATAGTGCAGTAGCACAATAGACATCTCTTCATATTACAGTAAGCTCATCAACAGCTTTTATGCATGTTCAGCAGAGTGTTCAACAGCGCCAGTATCACGTCAAACCACAATTAAAACTTAAAAAAGAAATGTTCTAAATAGGATAGAAATCTAAACTGAACACGTGGCCCATTATGTTGTAAAATTAATTGCCGCTGACATTTTTTGACTAATTGATGCAACTAAAACAAACACCATTAAAGCCTGGAAGCTTTATGAATTAAACATAAACATTTAAAGCCCATTTAAAGTTCTGTTTTAATCCAGCATTGACCTAAAAAAACAAGTGCTTTTGCTCATCCAAAATGGGTAATAGTAAACCCATTCAAGGGTCAGGTAAGCTGTTCCTGGATTCTGCATTCTGCTGCAAACAGCACTCAAGTCACACACAGCATCAATCTCAACACCTTCTCTGCTAGAGCTGTTCTCATATATTCAGGTGCTGGCCCAAACACTGGCACATGTTCAAAGTCAGCACATCCCTGGTAGCAGGCAGGAAAAGAGGGCAGGCCAAGGACAGTGTTTTCCCAAAGGAGCCCCCTCGGCAAGGCGACAAGGGACACAACAGCAGCACCTTGCAGCTAGTGACCTCCAGCCACCGCACAGCAGTGGAGGATAGCACACAAGGGCTGCTGGGTCCCCTGTCCCAGTGACCAACTTCCACGGTACACCCTGGCCAGCTTTAGTTCTCCTCCACAGACCAGTCTCTGCACGCTATTACTGGGTTACATTTGTCAAAGCCAGGCAACCTCAACCTTCCTCTAGTTTACACCGAGGAGCACAGCGCTTTCTGTAGAAAAGCATTAGCAAAGCTAAATATATATTAGTTCTCTGATCATGTATGACGACACTCCACCAGTTTGTCCTGCCACTTGTCAAACCCCTCAGCCTCCCCTCCCCAGCCAAGGGCTCACAAACCCAAGCGTTTGTCCCCAAGCATCTGCCGAGCTGGTTCCTTCAGTTCCTGGTTTTGGTTTTCCAGCTAAATAGCCAGAATAACTATCACCGCTGTAATTGCACTCAGTGAGCTCATAACTTTGCATATGGTATTTTCAATTTTTGCAGCAGTCATAACACAAATACTCTTTGCTAGCTAGTGCAAGAGCCAAAAAAACCGAAAATACTAGTTTCAAATAAGATTTTTAAATAACAATTGCCACTGTCAGGGACCAACAGCAACTGCAGGAAGAACTTGCCCTCGACTTCTGAACAGTTGTTCAGAATATGAGTTTCAGCTGGCACTGGGCACAGCTTTAGGCACTGGGGAGTGGATACCACAAAATGTGAATCACTTATAACCTCCTTTTCTCTCAAAAATCTACACCAACATCAGAATCGTCTTGCTTGATCATTCCCTACCTTCTATGTATTGTGAGGAGCACAAGCGTTTAGGAAAGCAAAAGCGTTTAGGAAAGCAAAAGCGAAACGCAAAGGAAGAGCGTTGGGCAAGGGAGGCTGCCATAACCCATAACCAGTGACTGCCAAACCTGCCAGTAGAGACCTCTCCCCGCTTCTCAGCGCCCTTGGCTGGAATTTCCGACTGGCAATGCCGGCACCTCCCGCTAAGCAGATCCTGTTTGCCAAAGGGAAGTGCCCGGCCACGGGTCGGAGACCTGTGAAAGGCGTCACTCGTGACACCCTGAGCCTGCCAGCAGGAAGTATCGCGGGTGGGAGTCATCCCGAACTGCTTTCGGTGGCGTGGCAGGGAGAAGACAAGCTTCGCGACACATCCTCCAGGTCGGAAAGGACGGAGCTGAACACAATGCAGGCTTCTGCCGAATCCCAGTGGAGCGACTGCTGTCCCTAAGGCACCCGCAGCCAATACTGGGGGAGGGCAAAAATCAAACCAAAACTAAAAGCGCCACCCCTGCGTGATTTTCGCCTGCTGTCCGTGGAAGGATTACAGCGGACTACAGTGGCAGGACCTACACTAGAACACTGGGTCCCGTTTCCACAAGTTAGAAAAGCTTACGAGCCCCAAAACTCGTCTCCAAAGCAGATGCAGGACAACACCTCTGGGAGGTCGGGCTGAGACACCAGAAACCAAGGAACTGTTTCGTAAGGCACGTTCTCCATTAATAAGTCGGTGCTTCTCTCCTGATACACACCTAATTAACGGCGGAGCTACTGCCCTCATTAGCCACTCAGCTCCGAAACCCGCCGCCTCCATCTCACACCCGAGGCAGGGCCGGCCTGCCCGAGAAGGCACGGCGTGCCCACTGCCCCCTCCAGCGAGGAGCTCCTGCAGTGGCCGAGTCTCCTCCGAGAAAGACTGCGGCGCCCGAGCGGGAGGCCAGACACGATCCCACCAACCCCCAGCCCGCACAGGGACGCGGACACAGCCACGGAGGGGCTCACCCACTCGCTGTTTCCCCTGGAAAAGCCTTTCCCCCAGCCCCGCGGGGACCAACACGGGCAGCGCAGGCGGCCCAGCGGAGACGCCTCGGCAGCGGCCGCCCCCACCTCGCTCCGTCACGCCGGGCCCGCAGCCCCCCGTCCTCCCATCTCGGCCATACCCTGCCCGCAGCTCCCCGCACAAAGGGCCGTGGGGAGCGGAGCACCCCGCCGGTCTCGGCTCCTCCCTTACCTCCGGCCCGGGGGGTGGTGGCTGCGGTTCTCGGGGCCCTGGTAGCGGAGCGGGGCGGCGGCGGCGTTCGCTCCCCCAGTGCCGGCAGCGCCGCTATGAGCGGGGCGGGGCGGGGGCGGGGTTGGCCCTGCCCGGCCCCGCGCATGCGCCGGTCCCGCTGGGTGCCTCCTGGGGCGGTGACTCCATCGCCTCCCTGAGCAGCCTATTCCGTCCGGCACTTGACCACCCTGACTGTAAAAAAAAAAATCCCAAAGCATTTCTAGTATTTCATCTGGGCCTTCCGTATCTCAGCCTAAGCCCGTTTCCCCTGGCCTGCTCAGTGCAGGTCCGGCGGAAGAGACGGGCCCCCCTCCTTGCACCGTCCCTTCAGGTGGCTGTGGAGGCCATGAGGTGTCCCCCAAGCCTCTGTTGCTCTAGACTTACCGCTGGCTTTACTTTTGTACGGCCTTTGCCTCATCCATTTGGTGTTACTGGTTCACAGCTGTTGTCTTTATGGAGGAAGGAGTAACACTGCTCATTTCCCAGCATTTTCCCCCACCCTGTAATAAAGCACGCTCTGCTGACTGCCCCACATGGTTTGGCATGTCTGCCGTCCAGGCATGGATGGGTGAGCCGTGACACGCTGGGGTGACCACATCACCTGTCTCGCCTTCCAGCACCTGCCTGAGCCTTCTCCCACAGGTACCTGCCAGGAGCCGTGCCCTTCTCCTCAGAAGGCTCCCTTGGAGGAACCATGACAAGTGTACCAGTGACAGGGAAATCCCAGAATAAGCTTGGAAGGAGTCTTTAATGACTCAATTACCATAATTGCTCCCCATTTGCCTTACTTAAAGCATGGACTCCTCTAGTACCAATTTTCAGTCTTTAAAATCCCTCTTCATCACAGTTCTTCACTGTTCATCGCTGTTCATCATATGCATAACTAAGTGTGCTGAGCATTCTAAAGCTTCTCCTCACATAAGAAACCAGAGTGTTTAGTAGAGGAGTTTAGCAGTCCTCCAGTACCGAGAAAGATGGTCTTCTCCCGCTTCCAGTCTCTTTCTGCTGTCCTCAGCCAGGCTCAGCAGTTGTTGAGCTCTTCTAATGGAGAGCTTAACTTACTGTGCCAGCAGAAATGAAATTCACCAATAAACATGAATGTTTTTCTGCTAATTAGAGAGCCACACAAGCAACAAAAGGATCTCTCAAATACCGACATGAGCCAGAGCAGGGGAGTGTGTGGCTGGGAAGAGAAAAAGGAGGAACAAGGAGAAGTGTGAGTGAGAGAAAAGGTTGATTCCCTTTATTTTGGCGTTAACAGTCTGTTTCATCGTTGGAACTGCCTGCACAATCATAACCTTAAGTTAAGCTAAACAGACATTTTGTTGCAATGTAGTATTTTCCAATTTTGGATCATCTCCATTTGCTCTCACTTTTGGGGAGCAACACAGTAGTTAGTGCATAGGATTGGGGTACAGCCACAGCTATGCTGAATATAGAGGACCAGCAACTCTCCAGCTGTTCAGAAGGCTCCTGTTTCCATATGCAATGGTCTGCTAGGCCTGGAACAGAAGCCACAGCTACTGAGTCATGCACCTACAGATCATTAAATATATGTGAAGTGAAATTTTGGGCTTAGAGTATAAGTTCACAAAAATCCTGCATTACATGTCTTCTGGGCCAGGAGGAAATCTAGCTCTGGTTTAATAATGACCGATGATTACTGCTTTTGAAGTGCTAAATTTTCTACATAGCTAAAAGAGATTTTAACATAAATGCAGTGAAAGGTTCAAAACTGTGTGCTCAGATCAAGGGTCTAGCTCTTTATCCTGCTATGAGCTTGATGCAGTGAGGAAGCCCTATATCCACCCTGGAGAATCAAGAGCCCTGTAGGGTCTATGTGGCATGGAAATTGCAGCACATTTTTTTGGGGTAGTGCAATTCTGTTGGGTACCAACACTGACAACCGAAGGGCAGTTTTCTTTTGATTTAATGTTGAATGCTCCTCTCTTTGCAAAGACCTTTATTCTCTCCAAAAAGCTAGGTTGTTATTTGCTGTTTTCTGCATTACTTTGTCTCTTGTCTTGGTCTTTCAAGACACCTTACTATTATCCAGGTAGCAGGCTTTGTTGGCAGATGTCATACCTGCACTGTCAAGACACTTTCTCTGATTTTGCCCATGAGACTGTAATGGATGCTGATTTTCTTTATGATGATATCCTAGCTCAGACATTTGGTTCCATTATTCTATTACTTGATGGGCATACCATGTGTTCAGTATTATAGATACATACTCTAAGAACAAGCAAAGTCCAAGTTACAGGCATGTATTGTTTGAAAGAAGTGGAACAAATGGTCAAGTTGTCAGATTTTACTTGTTGAAATTAGAAAACCCATGGGCAATATTTTCCATTGTCAGCGTACTATTTGTGGTTTCTTTAATGGTCTAGTGCCAAATTTCAAAGAATAATAGAAACCACCTACTGATTGGTATCAGTCTCAGCTGTTGCAAATTTCTTAATAAAATAATATATAGTTATTATCCAAAAATTCATGTTTTTTCTTTGAAGATGGAAATAGGTTGTGCTTTTGTTTAGCAGGAAGCTCTCCACCCATTCAACAATGAGACATTATCAGAGGTCACTCAAAACATGTACAAATTGTGTCAGATAGCACCCTCTCAACACTGGCAACAGAATAATAATATTAAAGTGGTTCTGTACATGGGCTAGTTATGAGAGAGTTAATGGATCCTGCCCCAAGCCAGGTGCAAGGAGTGTCCTGATGTGTTGTTTGCATTTCTAGAACAAGCCTGCCTCAAACCAGCTAAGGCAACTGCCGTGTTTCATTGCACTGAGCTGTGCCGATACACTTCTAGACTTTGTGAACAAGAATTTTTGGAGTTTACGTATAGAAACAAGAATTTCAGCATAAAACCCTGTTATGCATAAGAAATTACACTACAGGAGCTTTGCCTCAGTAAGGTACTTAACATTAGAAACTGTTGGGTCACTTTATTTCTGATTCCCTGTTCATATTTTTTGATCTTGCCTTTTAAGGCCATTATGACATAGTACTTTCATTGTACCCTCCTCAGCCCACAGGGTGGATGGTGCTCAGTGAGTGTATGATTTTCCACTGTTCAGTTGACAGTTTCATGCCTGATTTCCTGTCTGCTATTCAAACTGTGCTCTAAAGATGGAAATACTAGTGTTGTCACCATCTTTTCTAAGAAACACTCTTAACGTCTGAGTGCTGTGCAAACAATTGTTCATTTATTTTCTATCATAATTCCTGAGATACAGACAGGGAATTCAGGCACTTAAGTTGAATGTGCTCATAATGCATTATTCTGAGTTCTGAGTTTTACAAAATTGTATCTCATGTTTGTAAGAATACAGGATATATTTTTTTAAATCACCACCTTCCTGACTTCACTCACGACTGTGTGCACCCAGCATTTCTGCAGATTAGACCTAGAGCCAATGTGAGGCAAATGGAAAATGAGCAGAACACAGGAACCACTTGTGGAGAGCCTGGCAAGAAGACTTATTTATCACTACAAGAGAGCTCTGGGGCAGATGTGAGGACAGCATCCGACTCCACAGCCTGACAGTCCAGGGTGTGAGCAGTAATATGTCCCTCTCGCCTCCTTGGTCATTAGACACCTTCCGACCTGAACAACAGATGAAGCAGAGGCCCTGCAGACAACACGCTCCTTCATGCAAGAGCCTGAGTCAGTCCTAGGAGAGAGGAGACAGAAAAGAGAGCTATGAAAGGGCTGAGTTTGAGCTCTACAGGGGCATGGGGGAGGGAGTGACTGTGCTCTTCCTGTGCTTAATCCATAAGTGGGATTTTGCTGGGAAGGACTTAAATAACCTTTCGTATCTCTGATATACATGTTTCAGTGTTTAAAAATCAATATTCTTTGCCTTCATAGTCATAGCAGAAATAAGGTGTATATTTCACTGTAGTGGCAATTTCTTCTGTGAAACTGTTTCCCAAGGGATTCAATGTTTTTTCCTTTCTCCTGGTATCTCTAAATTGACATGTGATATATGTCATGTTGGATAAAGTCTGGTTCAGGTTGTATGCTCTGATTTACGTGACCTTCTGTGGTCTAGATGAAGCATGAAGCCAGATTAAACAACAACAGGCAGATTCTTCTTCCCTCAAAATCATAAAATCACAGAATCACAGAATGGTTTTCGTAGGAAGAGACCTTAAAGATCATATCATTCCAAAACCCTGCAGTGGACAGGGACGCCTTCCATTAGACCAGTTTCTCAAAGCACCATCCAGCCTGACCTTGCATGTTTCCAGTGATGGGGTATCCATAACTTCTCTGATTAACCTATTTTACTGCCTCATTGCCCTCACAGTAAAGAATTTCTTCCTCATATCTGATCTAAATCTCGCCTCTTTTCATGTTATAGCCATTGCTTCTTGTTCTGTCGCTACATACCCTTGTAAGATGTCCCTCTCCTGTTCTCTTATAGCCCCCTTTAGTTACTGAAAGGGTGCTATAAGGTCTCCCTGGGAATTTCTCCACACTGAGAAGCTCTCAGCCTGTTTTCATAGAAGTGCTCCAGCCCTCTAATCATCTTTGTGGCCCTCCTCTGGACTTGCTTCAGTAGGTCCACATCCTATTTATTTTGAGGGCCCCAGATCTGGATGCAGTACTCCAGGTAAGGGTCTCATAAGAGCTGAGTAGAGGGAAAGAATCAAATCTTTTGACCTGCAGACCACACATCTTTTGATACACCCCAGGATATGATTGGCTTTCTAGGCTGCAAGCACACATTGCTGGGTCATGTTGGGCTTCCTGTCAACCAACACCCCAAAGTCCTTCTCCTCAGGACTCCTCTTGATCCATCTCTGCCCAGCCTGTACATGTGCTTGGGATTACTCTGGTCCAGGTGCAGGACCTTGCATATATATATATAAATAAAGTAAGCCACAGAGCACTCCTCTGTGTTCTGCCTTTACCGGATCACAGTTATGTATTGGAGTCAGCAGAATGTGAAAATGAAGAAGGAATTTAGACAGGCTGCAGAGCCACTGCCAAAGAAGCTCCACTGAGATTGTCCAGCAAACATCATGGTGGTGCCATTCAGTTGATACAGGTGGGGCAGACACCATGGTGACCTCTCCTTTGCACTTTGCAAACACAGGTGTGCCTGTGGTAAGCACAGCATGAGGAATCATGAACTCCGATGCTTCAATGGGAGCCTGGCTCTTTGTCTTGAAATGCCACAAGGATACATTTGAGTAAAAAACAGCCTCTGGGATGAGATGTTGGGACAGAGGTGGGCTCTTCTCTTGCTGTGGTTGCTGGGGCTGTAACCTCTGGCAGATGAGAAGGAGAGCTGAGGCCAACAGAAACGTCAATAGCTTCAACCAGGCTCACTACTGGCACCTGTTGGAGAATTTTTTGGTACCCTTGAGGTGAATTAAATGTACCATTATGATTAAATATAAAAAAAAAAAATGAGCAATGCATTGGACAGGGCCCCACTGAAGATGCAGTTCTACATGGAATCTGCTTTGCAGATTCCTTATATGCACTTGCACAGCACAAGTTCCAAGAGTATTTTCATGGTGCCTATCAGTGTGGCTGTGGGTCTACCCCTCATTCACCTCTGCTGCCCGGAGTTAGCCCCTGAACTTGGGCTCCTAATTGCTCCCATTCCAGGATGGCTGCAAGACAAAGCTGAAATTGTTTCTTATCACCAAGGGAAATTTCACTCCCTTGGAAGGAGCCTGTTCTGTCTCTGGCATTCCTACTTCCAGCCAGTTTAACCCGTCCTTGCACTCCATTCCAGATCATTCCTCTGTCATGAATTACCACTGCTGAATAGTTATAATTAGAATTTCCCTTTTATGTCTGCAGCCACTGAAAGTCTTAAGACCAAGCCAGAAATTTTGGGGGACACTGTCATGGGAACTTGAATTACTGTGAGTGATCATAAGGCGGCTCATCCAAAGGCATGTGTTGGTGTTGGCACAGTGCCCTTATTTTTCTTAGGAGCTGTCTCCACACTGATTCAGCAAGTCAAATGCTTTCCATAGGTTGGGAGTGGTTTCTGGAAGTCTGCCAATGCATTTCTGACTGCACCAAACCTCCTCCTTCTCTTAGGAGTCTTGATGGAGCACCAACATTTGTCTGTTTGTTAAGAAAAGCAATATTTTGTCCCCTTTTTTAAACATTTCAGCTCTTTAAATGCTTCTATCTTTTACTTTGTGTTCTGTCTTTATCTTCCTCACCTTCTGTACTCTGCAACATCTACCTATCATCCCTCATGTATCAGTTTTTCCTTCCTACATTACCACGTTCTTTTTGTGCATTTCTGTTTTCATTTTTGTCTTTCTACTTGTAATTTAGGTATTGTCAACTGCAAAGCAAAGCCATGAGAGGTAGATGTCTGATCTTTACCTATTTAAGTTAAAAAATAATATAAAAACATATAAAAGGAAACTGGTAAAATGCAATATTACAACAATTCTGGTAATGGGGACTCAATATTACTTGTTAACATCAATGTTAACAATGTTAACTTGTCAACATCAACACAGAGAGATATTGTTTCAAATCAACCATCTGCCTTGAGTTGCAATTCAATTTTCTCAGGCCAGAAGGCTGATTCACATTTAAAACCAGTGGGCTGTGCTTTGTACAGCTTGTTAATGTAGTCCCATGTTCATCTCTTTTTAATCTAATCTGGACAGTTGAGTAGCCTCACACTTTGAAGTTGGTTTCGTATTATGTCTTTTTCAGTGCCGTGCCTAATTTTTCCTTTCTTCTGCATAATAAAGACACTGTTCACTGCCACAGTTCCCTTTCACAAAAAAATTTTGAAAAATGAAAAATCCTTTGGCTGCATGGAAATATGATCATGAAGAGAAATGTACCACAGAAAAGAATTGAAACAATGACTGGCACACTTCTGCTGCAATATAGAAACTCACTCTTCAGTTCTTCGCTTGTATCATTCAATATGTATTCATTATAAGAAGTAGGAAATAGAGTTGGGAAAAAATAATACTAAGGTAAATCTAGGAGCAGAAGGATGTGTGTTTACCCTTGGTATAGTAGAATGTGCCTCTGTCACATAGCTGTATGCCCCGCTCTTCATCTAGTTCTTCGCATCTGGCACAGTCCAGTGAAGCTCAGGTCTACGTTAAAAGATACATTTATATATCACTGTTCTTGGCAAAATTTTCCCACACCTAGGCAACAGGCTAGCAGAAACTCACCAGGAGTGCTCTCAGAGAAGGATCCCTGTGTTCATGTGGATGAACATGTGGATTTCCCAAGGGAAAAGTAAAAGGATTCTGAAACCAGAGAAAAACTGTACAAGGAAAGTGGTAGTGATAACTCCCAGCATTTTCAGACTACAGATCCTTTCCAGAGGCATTGTTAATCCAACTCTTCCATTTCTCCTAGACATCTGGAGACTTCTCCTGTCCCAAAGTGGACACTATAGACCCTGAAATCACCACCAAGAGTAAGTCACTGGTGGTTTCCAACTACTGGTTACCAGTTGACCTCTGCCTCTGCTTAGACCTGCAGTGGACATAGACAGAAAAAAGAGTCCCCACTGTGACTATGGGTGCCAAGCTAGCTCCCAGCCAGAATGGCATCCTGCCAGTAAGATAGTAATGATTTCATTTCATGATGGACTGATGGAGAGTGCCACTGCATGGGGTGATCACTTCAGGAGCAAAAGGAGCACATCGTCAACTCCACAGCAACCTGATGTGAGGTTGCCAAAGTTGCACAGGCTGCAGGACCAGAGGGATACCAGCATTTGCACCAAGAAGATAGAAATAGCTGTAAGCAACGGAGTGGTTCTGAAGATGCCATTCTCACAGAATAGATACTGGTGTCACTGGCTATTTTTAATATTTTCTAACATTCCTGCCCAGTCCTTTACAAGCTAACCATCCAGTCTGTTCTTCTTCTGTTACATTGCCAAAGCCTTGCAACTATCTTCCAGTCTGTTAAAGTTAAACCCAGATTTATTTCATCTAGATGGCTGCCTTGGAGGGGAGAAGAGCAAAACAACCCTTCTTGCATACTATCCTTTGGTCTCCATTTAAGACGTCTGCTAAACCAACAGCCAAGGTATCTATGAGAGAGTTTCTTGCTTTCTTGGTGATGGTTGAGCCTCTGCTGATTTGGAGCCTTGATTTTGACTTGCATGGCTAGCTTTTTATCTTTTCCATGACAGTCATGAGAGTTAGATGTCTAGAAAGACACATGCAATAGTGTCTTACTTGGATATATATGTAAACAGAGGTAAGATCTTCTATATGTTTGCAGAAATAAACTTGGGTGTACATATTTTAGGATTTTAGTTTGGATTGGAACTGAAAAGCAAACCTTCCAGATGTCCCGTCTTACAATTCTTTGGTTTGCATTTGGTGAGGGAGACCTTGACTTCACAGAGTGCTTTTTTTGGTTTTAGATTAATGTAAACTTCTGCAATACAAGAGGACATTTAAGCTGTTCTGCTGGTGAGCATTCAGTCCATTGGGCCAGAGAACTAGTGTGAAGAGAAGGGAAAAAAAGGCATGGATATCAGGTCTTCAGCACCATTCAGCTCTACATATCCACTCCTGTTGTTCCATGCCACTTGCTACTGCTGACTTAAACTTGGATGTATAGGGAGCTTCCAACACCTAAATCTCCTTGGCTTCTAAATGGAGACATAAAGTGAATTGTGAGTATGATGAAGGAGGGGACATAAATTAAGTGCTACACTTAATGCATGGCCATCTCAGGGAGATGAATCATATAATCATAAAATTGTTTGGGCTGGAAGAGACCTTAAAGATCATCTAATTCCATCTCCCCTACCACAGGCAGGGACAATTTCCACTAGGTTACTCAATGCCTCATCCAGCCTAATCTTGAACACCTCTCTGGACAACCTGTTCCAGTGCCTCACCACCCTCACAGTAAAGAATTTTTGCCTTATACCCAATCTAAACCTACCCTTCTCCAGCTTGATACCATTCCACTTTGTCATATCCCCTGTGAAAAGTCCTAGTCCAGCATTCTTGTAAGCCCTATTTATGTATTGGAAGGTTGATAGCAAAATAGCAATTAATAAGCTACAGGACAGTGTACCCCCCTCTCTCTCTTTTTTTTTTTTTTTCTTTTTTTTTAACAAAAT
>VXAU01004910.1:655427-695054 GCA_013399695.1 Formicarius rufipectus
AAAAAAAAAAAGAAGAAAAAAGAAAGAAGTGTCAGCTGAAGAAATGCAAAGGCAAGAAAGGGGAGGCAGATGTTGCTGTTGCATTCCCTGCTCCATCTGCTGGAGCAGCCCAGAACGGCTTGTCATGTTCACCCAGTTGTACCACAGTAATCTTCTGCTATCTTGTTACCTAATTACCTTTCCCCAAATAATTCTTTGGTGGCAGTGAGCTGTAGTGTTTTTGTAATCACATCTGAGATTTGATTTCTCCCAGTTCAGTGTTTTGAGCATCTGCAATTAGGCATCTAGGAGTGATAGAATAATATAGAAGCTTCTGTTTTGTTATCAAATTCTATGATCCAACTTCAGAGTTGGAAAAAAAAAAAAAGAAAAAATTACTTTAAGAAGATGCAGTTTGCTGCAGTATGTGATAGGTAAAAACTTCTCATGATTTATTTTATAGCCATTTGCTTTCCCTGCTTGGGTTTCCATGTCAGTTCTCTTTTGTTTCTGCTTTAATAATTGCTCTCTTTACAGTTTCTTTTCTGTGATACTTAGAAAAAGGTAACTTTCATAAATCTTAATAGTCTCAATTGTTATCAGCAACCATAGAATTAATAGTTCCCTTTTCTACAGTTTTAAGGAAACCTGTCATGCCAGAATGCAATATATCATTTAAATCCTCTTATTCAAATAAAAGATGGTATTTGTTATTAAGATTTAGTTTCTAATGCTTGGTATTCAAGTGGCATTATAACATAGTGGCATTGTAAATTCCTGGTTTGATAGAAAAGTTATGAAATTCTGAATTGACATTCCTAAAGAACAAAGAAAATCCCAGGGAGGAAATTAACTGATATGGTGTAAACAAGCCAAGCTCATTATTTATATATGAGCACATTCAGAGGATACTCTGAGACAAATATAGAAATATTAACTTGATCATTGGAGGAAACATCTGCCCATACTATTATGTAAATGCCAGGGGGCAATTGTCCTGAAACAGGATGCAAATAAACCCAGTTCCCAAGACTGTCCAACTTTATAGCCCATCAATGTTGATAATCCTAATGTAAATACAAGGCGTTGTATATGCAGAGTACTTCATAGTGAAAAAAAAATGACAGGGTCAAATATATCACAATGATATTAGAATACAAAAGACTTATATCTCTATAATCTGCAGAAAAATAAATATACTAATAACAGAAATAATAAAAATAATAATGATAATAGTCATCATCATCATCATGCTTTCTTAAGACAGATGTATGAGCCCATTATTTTCTTGGAGCCAGATGACTCACAAATTCTGCAGAAGGCACAGTATAATGTAGGCAAAATCTGCCCTTTCAACAACCATGACAGTTGCTAAAATAGAGCTGTAAAACGAGAGTAGCATGAATTTATTTTAGATTGTGTAGGTAATTAATCAAATTGATTTACATTATTCTCTACAGCATCTTAATAAACTCTTATATTCTTTTAGATACTCTATTATTTTTTGGGTATACAAGAGTTCTGCCTACTTCATTGACCCGGGAAAACCTGGGAAAACATGAATCCAGTTAGGGAACTGTTGGATTTATTTTTGGAATGACAGTCTCTCTGGGGAAGATAGTACTTCTGGCATGATCACTTGGTAACAACTGGTTTATGAAGGCAGGCTGGTGCTGTGGAAGTCAGGACTATTGTTGCTAGTGGACACAGCAGCCAGTGTTCTCTCCTCTGTGCCTGGAGCACCACTGATGCTTTCCAATTTGTAGATGTACGGTGGCTGTGTCAAGTCAACAGTAATGCTGCACAAGGACCTTCAATTTCAGGGCTGTCCCAGCAGTATGGAATCCTGTGTGGTGACAGCCATCATTCCTCTCTAAAAATAGATGTTTATTGTCTCTGGAGAAGAATAAGGCCCTAATTCTGCTGAATGCAGCATTTGCAGTGACCACAGAAAAGCTTGGCCTTCAGGTATCTCAACGGTCTTACCCAGCATATCTCTGTATGTTAATGAAAGTGATCCTTTATGAAAATACAAAAGAAAAAATATATAGGAAGATTGAATAAATGCCATTTTTGTTGTATAGAAATGAGAAATAAGTATTGACTCACAGAGTTCAGTGACTGCTGTAGAACACAACACACAAGCGCCACACAAGGAGGTCTACCAGTAGGTGGTGACATAGAATTTTTTATTGGCTATTTTCTGGCTGCAAAAGGTTCTGAGTTACAACCAGCTACACTGTGCAGCTTCTCGATTAGTCTTTCCTTTCATACTACTCCATATTTCTGAGATCTCTTTTACATGTTTCACAGCTGCAGAAATGTTTCATAACTGCAATTCCATCTCCTAGCTGCAACATATCAGCCAGCTCCTGTTCTATGAACTGCAGGGCTCACTTCCCAGTGCTGAGCAAAATGCCTTTTTTGTGTGGTTTTTAATCTGTTTTTAAACAGTGATTTTAATCTGTTCATGAAAGAAATTAACCCAGTTCTTGCAACACATGCAAGAGGGAAAAAAAAATCAATCCTTTCTTTATGGCATGTACCACTTATTTACTTCCAGTGAATAAAGAAGTTTAATAGTTAGCTGTGTGGAAATCTGCTATTTATTACAAATGTAATCAGCAGCCTCCCCTAACTCCATCACACTCCTTTGCGTGCCAGTGCTCCTGAGTGGTGAAGCCATCAGTAATCCTGTAAAAAAATTATTCACCTCGGCTTGGCCTATCTATTATTTTCTATTGATTTAAATGCCATGTGGGTTGTGACTGATGAAAGCCATACAGCTTCAGCATACAAGGTAAAACTGGGGTTTGGAGGGTTAGCAAGTTGTTTTGGAGCAGCAGGGTGAAGCAAGCCTGAAGACTTCTCTTAGGCTTCAGGAGTCACCACAGAAGTGAGCTGGGATTGTTTTATAGGAACAGTATTGGCTCTGGTTTGGCCACAATTAAACATACTTTACCATCTGGAGCAGAGGTGACAGATAAGAATGTTCCTGGCAGCCTCTACCTCCAGCCAGTGGGTGTGTTCTGGGTGAGAAGTGTCCTGGTGCCTTTTTAGGGAGAGCGGTGTGATGTAATCGTGCAGCAACCTGGACACAATTCCTGGCTCTGAAGATGTGAGCAGGGCTCTGTCACTGCTGATCTTGCAGCTGTCGTGGGCAGCCAGGCTGAGGTGGAAGCAGGTGCCAAACTTACTGTACTGGATTAAATGTCAGCCCACTCTTTTGTCTGCATCCATGCGCTGTTGGTCTGCTCTGTTTGGACTGGTTTTTGCTCAGTACACAAAAGGGCTTAACCCAAAGGTCAAATTACACTTGTTAAAAGATTTTGCATTTTCAAACTAACCTCTTAATGCATTGCTGAGTTCTTGAGGGATGAACACCCGTAATCAAATCTGCAATAAAAAAGGATTATACTTTCAAAGATATGTAGTGCTTTATTCTTGATAGTGTCATTGGCCTGAGTTGAGTCTTGAGTCCAAGTCATGTCCGTTCATTGCATTAATATTTTTCTTACCATTTATTTCAGAAGTCTGCTTCATGAAACCAAAGAAAAACAAGTTCAGTATGTTTTTTCTGACTGCATCCACAACTCCTGTGGGTCACCCTCTTAGGCAGGGGCAAGAGACCGAAGTTCACACACAACACACAATGTGCTGCAGAAAATGTGATACCTCAATCATTGGGATCACACAGTACCTTCTAGCCCTGCTGTACGGATTGGTGGCTACTGCCTGAGTTTTGGCAGTGGAAAATGGGACCCAGTGTCCAGTCAGACATTGTGTGTCTATGTGAAGTTGAAAAATACCAAAACAGCACAGCGAGAACATCAGGGCATCTTACTGATGTTACTGAAAAATCAGGAAAGCCTAATGCCCTCCAATATAAATAGAAAGAGATTCACACATCATCTGCTGAATTTGGGAGAGTACCTGTGGCCAACAATACTCCTGCTTGTCTTTATCACAGGGACATATATCACAGGGTGCAGTCTACTATAATACTGTCTGGCTTTGGGGCTGTAGATTGGCCTATTTAAGACTTTCCTGAGAGAAAAAGCAATTATTTAAGGTAGGTTGCCAAGCAGCTCCTGTGTTTTGCCTACATCTGGTTATACTTTTAGTACTATTATATATGTACAAAGCAGAAAGTGGAAGAAGGTGGGCAGCCTTAGAGAAGTTACTGCTGCGGTTTTCTGGCAGCAGGATGCCATTTATAAATTACGTTATCATCACATTGCAGTACAATAACCCAAAGCCTGGAAGGAAAAGGCAAGTGTGACTGACAATTCCTCCTAGTGCAATATAAGATAGTGTGAGAAGCCACAGGCAAGTGTGGCTGGTTAAATGTTATTCCCGTGTGTTGGACACAAAACTGACAGTAGCTTATGACTTTCTTGTTCAGTGCTGTTTGTACATAAAAAAGGCCAAGACTTACACATGCAAAAAGAATTAGATACAAATGTGATAAAATTATTATGCTTGTTTAGGATGAGGAAGTCATAGAATGAAGTCAGAGATGACACCCAGAACTAAAATTTTCTGTGATAGTAAAAAGCAGAAAATGGGAAAACAAGATTTTTAAAAGACAATTATATAAAAACCAAACTAAATTCAGCTAATGAAAAATAATTTTTTATAGGAAAAGAAACATCTGTGCTTAAATGAAAATGGGATAGGGGACTGGATCCTGAGCTGACACACAAAAGGAATTGGCTTTTAGATTAAGTGAGGACAAATCTCAATGCTGTAAAAAGAGTTTATTTCTTCAGTATAGCAACTTAAAAATTGCCTCAAATGTAATGGCATGTGCACAATTACCCCATGCCTCACTGCCTGCCTTGGTTTGAAGCCAGAACAATATTCTCATCTACCAGATTTGCGTGTCAATGCCTTCAATGTAGTGTTCAATTGTGACAGCAAAAATTCTAAATCTTTACTGGTTTGTCACACAGCTGTAGGTGCACCAACAAAAACTGGTACAAAAGTGAGCTTGAAAAACCCTTCCATTTCTCTCTTAGAAACATAATAGGCCTTGGATGACTAATGAAACATCACTATACCTGACCTGCCTCCTTGATGGCTTGATGCCAGGTGCTAGGAGCAAGCCAAAGTTTGAACTCTCAGCAGGCAACAACAGAAAGGGGAAAAGGTTTAATGGGAAAATAAATGGTGATCCAGGGACAGTGAAAAAAACCCCCAAACCTGTGTGGTTGTCATATTCTGCTTTCTTCTCTCTTGTGCTGCCTTACAGAATGCATCCCTGAAAACATTCAAGGCCAGGCTGGATGGGGCTTTGAGCAACCTGGCCGAGTGGAAGTTGTCCCTGCCAATAGCAGGGAGTTGGAAATAGATGATCTTTACAGTCCCTTCCAAGCCAAACTATTCTATTATTCTATGATTCATTCTATGATTCTCTGAAAGCCCATTTTTTCCCTTCCTTCCAGATAAATGTTGTTAGAGGAAGTAAGTCCACCTCCGCAACCATCCCAACAGCTGAACCCCGCTGTTCCCTCTTGCACTGGCACATCAGAGCCAGGACAGTCCACAAGGAGGAGAGAGGGGGAACAGGCTGGCAGCTGAAGGACAGCACAAACTGCAGCCATCAGTTAGCCCAGTCTGAACCTTCTGGACACTGGTCAGTAGCTATTTCATATATTGCTAAACTTGAACCATAAACTGCAATTGGTAAATCTTCAGGATTAATCAAAATACACCTGACTGACCTTCAAATTATCAACTATTACAGCTCTTTGGTTACTTTGGAACTGCTACTGACACGTGACATCAGCCCAAGGCTAGATCTGCAACTGTGTGCATCAATCCAGCGAAGCTCTCTGCAGAAGGGTGCCAGAACACAGGCAGAACAAGCTCTCTCCAGAAATGGTTAATCAATAGCTTCAAGGTTGACTGAGTGCCATCAGACACAGTGGTGCACCCACTGTATATAAATCGTGACTTGTCTTGCTTATCATTCTCAGTCACCTCTCTTGCCATACTGGTAGTTACCAGTTTTCCCCTTGGAAGTTTTTGGGCATTACCTGAAATGTTCCTAGCATCCTGGATCTGGGGAACAGCAATAATACTCTGTTGTGCATTTTATTTTCTTCTAGGAAGGAGAAGAAGGTAAGGAATCTATTTGTCGATGCATCTCAGTGCACCTATCTTTTATTTGTGTCAAATATACTGTGTACATAACTAAAAGAGCTGTAGTCTTAAGATTCAGATGGCAAATGCAGGATGGCATAGGCAATGCTTTGGATAGATTTAGGGTACAATAGAATTTTTGTGTATGAACTTTGTAATACTATAATAGTAATGCATAGAAGTAGCTGTAGATATGAATCTATGCATAAATTAGGTAATTAAAATAGGAATATGCATGTTTTAATTTCCTAAAGTTCTGGGCTACAGTTTTACCTGTATTGTAATACCTACTTGTATCCAATTATAATTTAATACAGACTTACATTTTCATATTATCTCATATCTAGTAACAGTTTAATACAGGTAATACTTATGTACCTTACTATGTCAAATATATATTCCTTAAAAGCATTTATCCTAATGGCATATTTACATAAGGAGCAAGTAATTTGCTTATCTATTATGATATTGTGTTTTTCAGCAATCTTTTTTTTTTTTTTTACTTAAAAAATGGTTAATAAAAAATAGTGAAAATGGTTCATTTTATATAATAACTATTAATAATTTACTGGAAAAACTAAAATATTATATGAAAGTTTTTTTGCAGGCATGATGTCCTTATAAAGAAGAGTAGTTTTCTGACTCAGAAAATAAAATCATTTAAGCATATGCTTCACTTAAAGCATGTGCTTGATGACACTTGGACTGAAAGACTAGCTCTTATGCTTACTGAAGATCACAGCTAAATTCCCACTTTTTTCAGCAAGATCTGGTCCATTCATGGAATATGCCAATAATAGCAACCTTTTTACACTAGGAACTTATTCAACTTGGTATTCAGATGAAATTGTGGATACCAGTGACCAAAAATGTATCAGACAATATTAGTCAGATGGATTATTTATTAATGTAACAATTACATGATTCTGCATGTTAGCTAACGGCAAGAATTTTGTATTTAAATGGGTGAAAAATATATTCCTGATCTAGGGAGAAGAAAGATGGCATAATCATACTGTGTTTTATTGTGTTTATTAATAGTACAGGCTATTAAAGTTCTTTCTTATATGACATAGACTTCACAATTAGCTTAACCTTTAAAGGGGAGAAAATTATTTATCAATATACTATTTGCTTGTGATTTTTTTTTCACATAACAAAAAACCTAGCATCAGTATTTTACTTACCTGGTAGTCCCAAAGAAGAGATCTTTATACATACTTATAAACACAGCTTCTGTTTGTGTTTTGTAGGCGACAAGGTGAGCCACCACTTGAAAATGGGTTCCTACCATACCTGGGCTGTGCCTTACAGTTTGGTGCCAACCCTCTTGAATTCCTCAAAGAAAAGCAGAAGAAGCACGGCCACATCTTCACTTGCCATGTAGCAGGGAAATACATTCATTTCCTCACTGACCCTTTTTCATACCAGGCGTTGATGCGCCAGGGAAAACATTTGGACTGGAAAAAGTTCCATTTTGCTACTTCTGCCAAGGTACTGCTGTTTTTAATATCTAACATGCAAAGTATCTGCTGACATACCCAGTTGATCCCTATAAGCATAACTATGCCTTTGAAATAGAGTTCATTTCACATTTCTGCACTTCTACTGGTTTAAAACATTGTGGTCTTTTTTCCCTTTTCTTGGTGAAAAGGCAATTTGCAGTCATTCAGATTGTCTAAGACTGTACAATATTTAGCAGTCTGGTATCCCAAATTGTTAAAGCAGAAACACAATTAGCACCCTCTGCAAAATGATAATATATCTTGCTGAATCTGAAACCTTGAGGGGATTGCCACTACTTCAGAAGATTTGGTCTCAATGCCTTAAAAAATTATATACCACAATAGGAGCTCAGTCAAACTGCTATGGAAGTAAGCAAAAAGTCTCCTGTTGGTGTCAATGGCAGTTCAGTGAAGGTCTAGGTAACCATGCCATTTATTTTTAAGTATCTATTTGAATCTATTTTCAATGGCTACTTCTCTGCTCTGGATCACTGAGAAAATGCCCATTCTAGTATTAATAGCCCCTATTATGCTTCCTTTTACTAAGCTGTGAAATTGTACTTTGGTTTTTATTCCTGTTAGACTTTATCATCAAGGTTATGACAGGCCTTACTTATCATGCATACAATTTATTTTGTGACAGGCTTTTGGGCATGGTAGCATTGACCCAGCAGAGGGAAACACCACTGAAAATTTTCATCAGACTTTCATTAGAACCCTTCAAGGAAATGCTCTAGATGCCCTCATTGAAGCAATGATGGAAAATCTACAGTATGTCATGCTGCAGTCAAAAACACCTAAACTTCAGTCTAATACCTGGGTGACAGAAGGACTTTATACATTCTGTGGCCAGGTGATGTTCGAGTCTGGCTTCTTAACACTTTTTGGTAAAGAATTTAATTCAAATAGTGACAAAAACCTGTCATCAAAGCAGGAAACTGAGAGAGCTCGTATCCTAAATGCCCTTGAAAACTTCAAGGAATTTGATAGGATTTTTCCAGCCCTTGTGGCAGGGCTGCCCATTCACCTCTTCAAGAGTGCCCACAGTGCACGTGAGAAGCTGGGAGAGGAACTCCTCCACAAGAACCTCTTGAAAAGGGACAACCTGTCTGAGCTTGTCACCCTCCGCATGTTCCTGAACGACACTCTGTCAACCTTTGATGACATGGAAAAAGCAAAGACCCATGTAGCAGTGCTCTGGGCCTCTCAAGCCAACACCATTCCTGCCACTTTTTGGACCTTGTTCTATCTTCTCAAGTAAGTCTTCATGCTTCCTGCTCCTGAAGAATAAAAATGTTTGTTATCTTTCAGAAACCAATTAATTAATACAGGCCAATTCCACTGTTTGATACTTCATCAGTGTTAAAAAACTTACTGTTTGGAACTGAAGTGGTATGTTGTTCTGGACTTCCACAGAAACCCCCTTGATTCATCTGAGACCAAGAAGTGATAGCATAGAGCAGTTATGTAGACGTTTTCTTCGGTTTTTTAAACCAACACTTCAGGGCAATGCTACACTTTGTCAAGAAAGCTTTGGAGTAAATCTATATGATACGACATCAGAAGTACTAGTTGCTGTCAGAACATTAATTGTATTAAAGGCTCCCAATATAACTGGACATTTTTAGACCATCTCACTAGAGCAGGCAAAATGAGCTTTAAGTTCATTATTGTTTTCACAGGTACTTAATAGAACACAGTTTATGCATTGATAGACTGCTGAGGTTGCAGTGTAGATTGCAGCTGCTGAACTTGTTACTCATGAGACGAGTGCACAGTTCAGATAATATTATTAAATGAGCATTTTAGAGTGGGCCTCTGTAGAGTATAATCTACTTCCACATGACTAACTCTGAAGTATGTGTCTAAATTGCAGATGCTTTTATTTAGCACCCTCATATCTACCTGCCTTTGCTTTAGGTTTTGCTTTTGTTTTGTTTTTTTTTTGGACTTGTGTGTTCATCAAGACTCTATCACATCCTGTTTTATTGTCTGTATGTATTTCACCACAGCTGATATATTCCATGTCTGTAAGAAAGTCTGAACAGTGAGAGATACTATGTGGGCTTTTCCTATTAGGAAAATTCTTTTCAGCTAGACAGAATATTGCCACATCAGCTAAAGTAAATTATGTTATAAAACTGATCTATAATCCTGCTCCTAAACTTTCTACTTGCAGCAGGGCTATTTCCTAATCTACAACTGCTTGGTTTATTTCTTATTCTTGGCATTGCTTTTTAGCAACATTACTGTTTATTACCTGAGTTGTGCATGTCAGTTCTGCTCCATTTGTCATTGGAGACAGAGTCAAATACTTGAGGTTTGTTTTTCCTTTTTTCCATTTTTTTTTTAATCTATAATACCTTTGCCAAGAGATGAAAAAGGGGAACTGCAGCATTTTGTTCCAACATTTTAATTTTAGAAGGTTGTACATGTCAGCTAAGAAACTAATATTAGTCAGGAAGAAAGTTAATGGCAAAACATCCCTTAAAAGCATTCTTAAGTGTAAAATTACGTTATACTCTTTCTCTCTTGATCTTAGGAATCCAGAAGCAATGAGTGCTGCAACCAAAGAAGTGCAAAATGTTTTGGAGAGTGTTGAAGAGAATATCAGCTTAGATGGCAAACATATTTCCTTGAACCGAAAACAGCTGGATAATATGCCAATACTAGGTATGATTATTTTATACAGAAGTACCAGAAGTCATGCTACAATTTCCAGTCTTCTAGTTATCACCAAATAAATGCTTGCTGTGGAATTACTACAGAATTAGCAAAGAAACAGCAGAACAAAAAACTCTATGTTGCTTAGCAGTAGCCCACACAACCAGGTTTCCTTATGTCCCAGGTGGTACTGAGAGTATCAAAATTTGCATGAATAGCACTTTTTCATGGGTAATGTCATGCTCCAATACTCCTACACAGCTACCTAACATAGTATTGGAGACCCATGGATGATTTCAAACAACATTTTGGTTATATCTTTAGTTCAAATAAAAAGGTTTTGCCGAAGTTTATATCCCAATTCTTATGTTGTGAAGTATTTTTTTTCTAATACCATTGCTTTTATTTCTCATTATTTTTCAAGTTGTAAGTACATTTTTCAGAAGTAAAAGAGGGTTTTGATAATGTAGTCTTTTAACTACTATTGCTTTAAAAAAAAAAATTAACCCATATACTGAAGCAAAAAAATTCCCCAAATTACCTGTTTTTCTGAGCATGGATTTCTCTGCAACACCTCTTAAAGTTTTAGAAAATCCTTCTCACTGCACTGTTTATTTTTCTTGTTATGTTTCCACTTTGTACTGGTTCATTCTTTATCTCAGTGACAGTTTGTCTCACTTTCAAACATTCCGTTACATCTGCTATAAGTATTTTTCTAGGGGAAAGCAGATTAGGTTCTCAATGTTATCTGCAGAAGGAATAGAAATGCCAAAAAGAAATGAGAAAGATACTTCCTTAACTATTTAGAAAGATATTATTAAAATATTTCTTCTAATAAATTCAGAGTTTGATAATGGGTCTGAAATAGTTCAATATGCATGACTTCCCCAAGGATGTGAACATACTCTTTCCATGGTAATCATTCATTTTCCTCTCCAACAGACAGCATCATCAAGGAGGCAATGAGGCTATCAAGTGCATCCATGACTTTCCGAGTTGCCAAGGAGGATTTCACTTTGCACTTAGAGAACGATTTTTACAACATTCGCAAAGATGATGTTGTGGCTCTTTATCCTCAATTGCTGCATTTTGATCCAGAAATCTATGCTGATCCCTTGGTAAGTACTGTTCAAAGTGCCTTAAACTCAGAGCTGTGGCAGAAGCTAACAGGCCCTTAAACAGAGCATTTGTCAGGGTGCCCCGTGGGTACTTTTCTGTTGTACTCCAGACAGTCTGTTCTTACACCTGGAGACGTAGGCAAGAAAAAGAGCAAAGTCAGCACAACCACTGTCTGCAAAACAAAAGTGTGCTGCCAGCCCCAGAGGGCCTTCTACTCACTGCCTTCCTCAACGAGAGAAGATCACCATTATGGGGGTCTTTGAAGAAGGACAAGGATAAGGATAATATTTTCCCAAAGGCAGATTCTTCTTGCGTGTTCTGCTGCACAAACAAGGATGCAGGTTATAGTCCTTCATTTTAGAGATCAAGAAAGAAAAGGAGAGTTATTAACAGAGAACTTGGGATTATGTCCTGCATAACAGAACTTCTCAGGGGCTACCCTTTCCAAAACAGCACCATGGGGCCTGGTGCTGCTGTATGATGCCTATTGCTAGAGGCTCTGCTCTCTCAGCCTGCATTTTGCGTCTCAGTGGCTCTATCTGGTCTTTGGGGGTGTTCAAATATCAAGTAACTCTTTTGTGTGTTTAATTACAGATGTTCAAATACAATCGCTTCCTGAATGAGAACGGAGAAGAGAAGACCGACTTTTATCGCGATGGTCGCAAGCTGAAGTATTACTACATGCCATTTGGGACAGGCATAGCAAAATGCCCTGGCAGGTTATTTGCTGTCCATGAAATTAAGCAATTTTTGACTTTGATGCTTTCGTATTTTGAGATAGAGCTTGTGGACAATAACGTCAAATGTCCTTCTCTAGATCAATCCCGTGCAGGACTGGGTATTTTGCAGCCGTCCAATGATATTGATTTCAGATATAAACTGAAATGCTTGTGAATATATATTTTATATTATGCATATAGACTATGTAGTATATAAATATACTGTCTAACATATACTTTATATACATTTTAAGTATATATGCAAATGAAAAGTTTCAAGTCTTGGGGGAAAATCTATGTGGAGATGCTAATTCAACAGTCTCATGAAAAGTGTTTACCAGTATAGTACCAACATGCAGTGGGTTTAATGCCCTATGTTGATGCTAATGGCTCCCTCTGTAACCATTTGGAAATGTAAGTTAAAATTTTGAATTGCATCTGTATGGTAGCAGCTTTTTTCTCTGTCAGCAAACACTTTCCCACAGTTACCTAGAACTTCATCAGCTAATTCAAAATAGTTTTTAAAAACTAATTAACTAATCAACTAATAAGTTAAAACTTATTCTTTATAATAATTGAAATGTTGGGGGTGGGTGGTTCTCCCTACAGGTGAAATAAAATTTTTATTGTATAAAGGCAGATTCACAGTGGGGAGAGGAGAGTTTCTTGGGAAAGTACCTTTATGGTTTTATGAAAAACTTGAAAGAGACTTGAAGAAAACCTACAAAATTATTCACGTTCAAGTGAAGCTACAAGACTTATATTATATTCATTGTAATATACTTATTTTCAGAAAGCTGTAACTGTATTAAAATAAATTATATTGGCTGAAGCAAACGCGTCTCTTGACTGTTTGTTGTCTTAGTATCTTCGCATTATCAAAGGTTTATGCACTCATCCAAAGCCCCTAAACCAGTTGTAGCCAACTCAAACACCAGTATGGAGTGAAATAAATATCTACCTTATACTCATCAATGATTCTTGCTGAATTTTGCCCCATTGCCTAAACTATATTTCCATTAGCCTCCTTAGGTCTTCCCAGTCTAATTCTATTAAAGTTATCATAAGTAGCATGTCCATGCATTTCATTTTTAGTGTTGACATGTCTGTAAGAACAATTGTTCCTTCCATGATTAGTATAATCTGGTTCTCTGTAACATCCCTGTCCTTTTCAGCTGCAAATGACAGATGTATGCATGTCACAAAAGTCCATTATTTTAAATGAAACATCTTCAGGCTGAAAGAGACAGCTTTTTTATCATCTGCTGATGAAAAGAACAAATGGATTTAAAAACATTGCTGTTATCCTATTTTTGTATGGTTCTAAGGGCTTATGGCCTGGCCTTTTGTCCTTGACTCAAAAATAAGCCTCATCCCAGAAGAAGAGATACAGGACCATCACGTATTTTCAAATTTCTCATTCTGGCCAGACATCCAGTACACTTGATAGAGCTCTTGTTAAACACAGAATTTTGAATTAAGTCCTAGAACTGCTTTAAATTATTTATTTGTTTCTCTTCTCACTATCCACTGTGCTGAATATCAAAGGTGAATAACAAGGTTGTGCAGTCTGTGATTATTTATTACCTGTGTGTTGTCTTTGTAATTTTATTTAATCTTTTTTTTCATTTGCAAAGGAGAACAGAGAACACAAATTTGTTCCCATTTGCAATATGTATAATATTAAACTATTATCTATAATGCAAAGGGTTTTGAATTATTGCTTTTGTTCTCTTGGTAAGAGAAGTATCCAATACAGCTCATTTCATACTTCTGTCAGTTATATTTTCATGTGATTTATATAAATTGTAGTGTGTTCAATGTAAGCTAGGTCTGATTTAGAGAACACATGCAAGCCTGACATCATAATTACATGTGCTCTGGCATATGTTGTTATCATTAGAGTATCTACTCCCCCTTTCTTAAACAAATCCTGCTTAAAACAACAGTTTTTGAGGGTAGCAAGGCTATACAATGTTTAAGCAAAATACATTTTCTTGATGAAAAGGAATTCAACACAGAATTATAATTAAGCCTTCTTTTACATCATATTGTCTCCTTCAAACTGACTGCTCCAGGATTTTCTGACTGTGGTTTAATGGGGTTTTTTAGAGTTCCTTTCGACTATGAGAAACTGAAGTATTCAGTAGCTCTTAGAGCTGATCTGGCTTTCAACTTCCCAAGTGTGGAAAAATAATGGAAGATTAGTGAGAAGGGTTGTGATCATGTTCAAGTGGCTTGCAGCTGGGGTGTCAAAACCCACACATATCATACTAATCATTGTTTAGCCTTGTCGTTAAACAACATCTGTGTTTAGACAACATAGGCCTGTGATAGCCCTAGATGCACCCTATTTGAACATGCTAGACATTCCTGCCCTGCTGTGGGAAAGATCAAACAGTGCTAAACTCCACCTGCACAACCCCCTGATATACTGGTGAAGAGAGCTGGTTTGGTGATCCCATGGTGCCTGCATCCCTGCCTGGGTGCCTCTGCTGGGGTGCTGCTTTGGGGATCCCCCCCACTGGTCAGTGTTGTGGTTCAACGCAGCCAGCAGCCAAGCACCATACAGCCACTTGCTCACTTCCCCCACTAGCAGGATCAGGAAGAGAATCAGAAGGCTAAAAGATAGAAAACAACCTCAAATTTCTCAGTATTTCATTTATGGTTTTGTGGTTGTTCCTGTGTCCTCCCTGAGCTGGCTCACACACCAAGGAATACCAACAGCAGGGAACTCGGGGGAAAGTAAAAACACCCCAGGATTCACCCCACAGTTTAAAGTGCAGTTCTGAACATTGTGGAGAGGCTACTGAGTTAACTGCAGAATTGTCATAAATTGGCAGAAACCAGCACTGTTGCCAGACAGGGTCCTGCCAGGATGGCTCAAGTGTTCCTGCCCAGACTCCTGTGGGAGCATAGTCCTCAGCACTCAGCCTGCCACCACTCCTCTGTTGGTGCGGTAGCGGTTCTCCATGGGTAGCTGGACCCAGAACCTGTGGACTGATATTCAGCAGATACAACAGAGGCAACCAGCTCTTTCTGCTCAGTTCTGGACTCTTGTGACATGAGGAGCCTACAGCAAATCTTTGAGGGGCTCTGTGGTGCAGTGATACTTTTTAATGCTGACCTGGCTTTATGCAGCTGAAAAGCCCTTGAGTATGCTTGCACTTTTGAAAAAAAAACCCATGCAAATTAACATCTTGGCTAAGGATTTTTTATTTTTTTAATATTTTATACTGAGCCATATACAAGTGTTTTAATTTGCTGCCATGGCTGCTAATTTTCTAACCTCAGTTAAACCCCTGCTACTGGGGCACAGAGATGCAAGTGAAGAGAAAAAAAGAAAGAGTACAAAGTCTGTGCCACTATGCCTCAGCTAATCAAATACTTCAGCAATCAATAATCATCTGCCTTGTCAGTGTCACAACACCACAAGGTTATAACAGGGCAATTCTCTTTGCTGCCTCCCCTAAAAGCAGCACTTTTCTCAGGAGAATAGAAAAATACTTAAGACCATAAGAGCAATTAGAAAAATAGTGGTCAGATCCAGGCTGGTGGGAAGCAGGCATCCTCTGCTATGAGTCTTTCACATTACATACTTACTTTACTACGTAAAATGCAGAAAGTGATATGGGCAGAAGAGGGGCAAAGACCTCACCACACAGCTGAAGACCATAACCATTAGGTTAGCTCAGGCATTCGCTCCTCTTTTCAAGAAATCTGTAGCCTGTTTTCTAAAAGAAAGAAAAAAAAAGTAACAGATTCAATAGGACGATTTGCATGATTCCCTGAGAGTGCCCTTATACCCAAAGTGCTCTCTTACCTGAAAAAAAATTAAATTTCAACATGGGATTGAAGTCCCTGAGGAAAAACAGGTTTACTTAGTGTAGTCTCTCAGACACCCCAAGGAACAACTCTAACCTCATGGTTGTCCTGTAAAGGGTGAGTAAGAGAAAGGGGTACCTCCTGAGGGGCACATAAGCCTACTATAGATTAGGCACCTCAAAGACTTTAAATACATAGATATTTTTAGACCCAGACGAGCTCTGCATTGGGCTAGTCAGCTGCCTCTGCAGACTGATTTTGGGATTATGAGCAAGGCATAGTCAGCTGAGTGAGAGCAGGTGGCTCCTAATTCAGCAGGAGGCGTTTTGGCTGAGCAGAATGAATCTAGGCAGTGAACATGTTTTACAGTTTTAAGGCTGCAAGAAATCTTTACTGATCATGGAGTTCTCGGAGATGGCAGGATGACCTTACTAATGAAACAAGATACCTTGTCAGAAAACTAGACAGTTTTACATTTCTGGCATCATGCTGGTCACAGCTGTTCATCACGAACTGGGATTCATCCACAGAAAAACTAGTCCAGACAAGCTTTTGCTGGATGTTAAGGGTCGTGTAGGCAGAGTGATCTGCCTTCAGCAAGCTGAACCAGCTTCTTCCCAGCAATATGAGCATGGGGCAGCAGTGACCACACTTGAAGGCAGCAATGGTAGGGTTGGAAGCAAGAGGAGACAGAGTGGAGGGGGCTCTCAGGGGCTGGGACCTTGCCCTTGTGAGCTGCAGCATGCTGGTGATTTTCTCAAGGTTAAGGTTCAGCCTGGAACTGCTTGACAGAATGAAGATAAAACCATCCTAGACAAATTTTTGAAAGAAGCAGCTGTCACTATATTGTGTGGGGAACTTGAGAAGCTCCCAGTGGCAGAGATGACATCCTGGTATATGGATCCTCATGGGCTGAGGGTCTAACCCACATACAAAGTGCTGTTTTCCTCAGTCAAAGCTGCAGGACTCTCAGGTTCAAGCAGAAGCAGAACTGCAGGAACCTGGTAATAGAGCAGCCAATCTTTCACTTGTCAACAGTGGTTTTGAAAAAAAAGATTTTCAAGTCCTACCTAAAGTTCTTCAATTAGTTTTATATTCTACTTTAGAAACATCAGGATAAACTGGTATTTTTATTATGAGATCTTTCCTGCAAGTTTCTGATGAAATAAAAGAGGAAGCAAAAAGAGGAAAAGTCATGGGCAATTTTTCTGAAAGCATGAAATAAATGTTAGGGGTAACTATAATTTAACTGATGACAGAGTGCTTCAAAAGTTGTTGTTCATCATCTTGGCATAAATGGAGAACCTGTAGCAGCATAATTAGGTATTTGCTATTTATGAACTGCGCAGAGTGCTACAGTTGCATGTCAGCAGGCTGAAGATAGGGTCAAGATCTTCTGATGACCCTGCTCATTGCAGGGTAGGATAGGATGACCTGTAAAGGTCCCTTCTAACCCAAACTATTCTGTGACTCTATGATTCTATGATCTGCTCTTATTTACACCACCAGGTCTACACAGTTAAACAGCAAACAGATGAGACTGGGTCATAATTATGCCTAGCTGCATACAGGAGGTTTGGTGGTAAAAGCAGTCATTGCCTCCTAGTAACCTTAGAATTAAATAATAAAAAGGTTACATACTATTAAATGGACTGCTATCAGTGTAAATACCCAGCTTGCTAACTGTTGTTGACTTTAATTTGTTTTCTGCCAAGATAGACAACTCTGTGGGACAAATTTCAAATCAAATGATCTTCAGTGGCCCATGTGCCATGAAAGGAGAGTGAGGTCACTTCGGAACAATTCACTAAAGAGCCACAGATTTTTGAAATTAAAAGTTCATTTTACTTAATTCACCTATAAATAAGATACTGTAGGCCCCAATTATCTATTTAAGGATAATAGTAATTTCTGAAATTTGCCTCAGCAGATAGCAGTATATTATAGAGATTCTGAAGGCTGACTGAATAGCTTGTTTTGAGAACTCTTCAGTGTGACAGGCTATGTAATTATTTTTCAGTAACATTTGTGTAATAGTCAATTAGAAGGGGATTAGGTATCTCCCAGCCCCCAGTAACTGCAGAATTGAGACATACAAACATCCACAAGGTCATTAAATACCATAGCCCAGCAAAAGTCAGGCTAGAGGTCACATCACCCTGGGTATGGCAAGAGGTCCACTTTACCCAGGGGTATGGCAAGCATGAGTGGAGCTCCCATGGGAGCTCCTAAGTAATAGATTTGCCCTCAGAGATGCTCAACCTACAGGTGGTCAGCACATTTCCAGAAAACAACAGTTTTTCTGTCAGGTTCTGGAGGGCTTTGAGAGGCCTTGTCCTCATGTTAGCTGCAGGTAAACAACACGTTGTGTGGAGTGCTGGCTGGTGGGAGCACGGGGCCAGTCCTTGCTGCCAGCCCTGTGATGTGCCTCTTTCAGCTGTGCTGTGGCCAGTCTCACCTCTTACTGTGTTTATACAGAGAATAGTGCCTCATCTCAGCCTGTGTTCCATATGGACATGTGGGCTCTGAAGGTAAACCAGAGCCTGTAAGACATACGAACATTTTGTGCCTGTGAAAGCTCTGTTCCTCACCCCCACGAGCTTGCATGGCTGGTTTGAAGCACGAGGTGAGGAACATTGGCCAAGGAGTTGCATCAGCAGGCAAGAGGGGAACTGGGTCTTTCTGACCTATAGTGACCTCAGCTCTGCTCCGTTCTTTAATGGTAATTGCTCCTTACAGAGGCAAAGACTTCCTCTCTGCTTTATGCGACATTTCAGCTCCACAAGTAAGCAAAGCCTCGGGAAAGGCAAACAGTCAAGGGGGGGCTTTCTAAAAATACACCTTCCACACTGAACTGACTCATTTCATGCCCATTTTATTTCTTCGATGTAAGAACTTGAAACAAGGAATAATATCCTTATGAGGATTAAAAGTTGATTTTAAAAACGACAGGGGAAGCCATTAATGAAGCAAGGAAGAGTCAATTACCTGAGTTTTGTTCACTGTGCCTCATACTTCTGGTACGTTAGCTTCTTAGATGCACAGCACACTTGGCTAAACAAACAAAAACAACTGTTGTCCATTGAAGTTCCATATCTGCAGTTAGAAGAGATTCTCTTATGTCTGTAAAGAGGCTATAGTCAGAGGATTTTTTCCTGAAATCTGGTAATAGGATAAAGCATTAGAAATTCTGTGAAGATACAGAAAGAACAGCCAGGGGCTGGGGATGCTGGGTGCAGATACACAGGTACACCACACGGCAGTGGTACCTGCAGATGGCTGACATGAGGCTCCTAGTGGAGGCTCTGCAATGCCTAAATGTAGTCACCTGCCTGCAATCCAGAAGACTCCAGCTACCTGCTGAAGCTCCTGGTGCACAGAGCAGAGGTAAGGGCTGGAGTGCCATCTTGCCCCATGAGTGGCTTCTAAAGCTAAATGGTGGCACAAATTACACATTTATCCCCCAGTCTTCCCTGCTAAGAATGTTTTTACTATTGTTGTTTATTAGTGGTATTATTTCCACAGAGATCAGAACTTGTTGTAGGAATTGTACAAATACAGGACAAAACCACCACGGATGTCACAATCTAAGGGAAAAACAAGGTGAAACCCATCCATCTGGAAGAGAGAAAGGAAACAATGAAGCAGCGTTGCCAGCATGTCAGCTAGTCATCTGAAGAGACCAGGTTGGTTAAGGTCAAGTTTATTACTGACATCAAAGCATTTTGATCTGGTCAGATCTAAAATAGGAGAACTAGACAGTTAATACCAGATGGTGATAGGTGAGGATTAAGTTACGAAGCGCCTTGGAAGTGAAAAAAAAAAAAAAAAGGAAAAAAAAAAAAAGAGAGGAGTNAAAAAAAAAAAAAAAGAGAGTAGTTTATCTTTGGTACTATAAAAGATGTGGGACAAGGTAGCAAGAGAGGAAGGATGACTGCATAGATAAATGCCCTTTGCAGCAAAAATAGAAATGGCTGTAGTAGGAGAGCACTGGAAAATTGCTACAGCACAAGGAGAAAACACTTGGGTGAATGTTTTATTAGGAGAATGACTAGGAAAGGTTTTATCTTATCAGTAGTTATGCAGAAACCAAGACAACCTTTGAAGAGAAGTACCACTGACAATGACAGAGATTGCTGATGGGCGACCAAGGGTGAGGATTTTGTGTCTTGACCTGACTAAAGACACTGGGAAGTAGCATTACTTGAGTAAAGCAGGTATAAATTCAACTAATGGGAAACAAGAACAGCACCTAAATTGCTCTAGAATGTGTTTTTTAATGTGTATTCTGCAAATAGTTAAGCAAGAAAGGAACATGACACAAACGCTACTGAAGTAAGCTTGCATTAGGCAACAAAAGAATGAGGGAAAACAAAAGGTTAAGGGAAGGAGTGACAGACAGGGTGACTCTCAGGAGATATGACAGGATGGAGTCAGAAGATGATGAGGAGAGGTCTGTTAAGAGCATGGATTTGTGGAAACCATGGACCTCAATTTCCAGAGTAGACCTCAGACAGATCCTATTCCAAACAGTTATTCTGTAAATAAAATAAAACAGACTGAATCCACATGCACGCACTATGCAAATATTTGCCACCACTCTGATCAAAGTTATTAGGTGATAATGTTCAACCTTGAAAACTGGCCTTGAACAGCATTTATTAAGGCGCTCCACTACTACAGGTATTGCTAAAGATCGGTACATCAAACTGAACCATCAGTCAGCCTTGAACCTTTGTGCAGAGGACTACCAGTGAAACCATACAGAGTATAATGTATCTGGAGTCTGCCAAAAGAAACACACATGCAACTATCTCCAGCACCATAGAATCATTATTATAGTTTATATACTGTCAAAAACGTGCTGGGTAACCAGAGGTAACTAAGGAAATTGAGAGTTTTTACTGATTCTTATGTATATCTGGGGAATAATGCTAATATTTTTGAAGCAGGTATTTTTCCTAACTTAACACCCTTTACTTCAAGTTCCTAGTTTCAATATAATATAGATTTTTGTAATTAATATATGGTAAGACTACAAGAAAGAAAGGGAAAAGTGGGTGCCACATATCTATGCTAATGTGGCATATGTTACAGTCTGAAAAATAAAACATTAAATTGTGCCACCAAAGACTAGAAGAAAATAAAATTTTATAAAAAGAGTTTTAAGGTCTGTTTTGAGAATGACAAAGTAAGAGTCAGGTCACAGGTTAAGAAACCTATCTTAGGTGTCCATACGTGAATTAGGTTTCAAAACTCATTATAGCCAGTGGATACCTGGCCAGCACATTCAGGCAGCTGAGGACCAGCTTTATTTTAGGGTAAACCAAATAAATCTCTAAACTGAAATGATAGCACTAACAAGTGTTTTGACTCACATGTCCCCACACAGATATCTAGAGACATTTGAAAGGCCCTGAGGTATCCCATGTATGTTTAGATACCCTTCATACAGACATACATCCCAAAATTCAAGTCTTGAATTCATGATGTCTTTGGAAACTAAAAGCTTCTGGGATCTGACTTGGGATAGCAGCCTGATCAAGACCTAAACTTGCACTGAAGAGAATGAGAACTGGGCACCTTGCGCATAAATAAATGTGTACAGGTAGATAATTACATTTTAGTGCCCTAATCTTCGATGTGAATCCCATTCTCAGTTTCACAGACTGTCAAAGAAATGCAAGCTTTGAATTCAGTCTTGGTCATCAGCTTTCAAAACACAAATTTTGATTTTAACAAGAACAATAGCTTTTGATCATATAGATAATAAACCTGCCTGGAGACTGCTGCACTCAATTACACTCTGAAGGGAGGTCCTGGAGAGACAGTGTTCTTGGTTTAGAGATTGCATCATGTAATTTTTGCACAAGCCAAAGGAGTCAAGATTGAAGAGATTTGGAAGAAAACTTTGGCCAACAACTTCTATGGGAAAAAAATGCACATTGTAGTCAATCAAAACAGTTATACAGGGCTTGTATTTCCTGAAATTCTTTGATTAGAAATAAGCTAATTAATTCTTTACTTTCACTGTATTCCAAATGACACATTTCCAGTTTTCTTCCTGTTTTAAAACCTTTCATTTTGAAATCACATCAAATTAAAAGACTAAAAGATGGAAAGTGCAATTTGATCTATATTGCCTGTCACAGTATTTTGGTTTGCTGACAAATCTGATGTATTTAACTTAGCTCAGATCTGCTAAATGTCTATTATCTAATTCTTTCTGAAACAAATTATTTTTATAACTTCCCTAGTAAATAAAACTTCTGCTATTCCATTTTAACCATTGAACTTTCTCCTACCATTTAGTCAGTTATTGAAATCTATGCAGGTTCATATAACATTTACATTTGAAAACATTAATTGACCAATTCTTTGGAGTTAATAAGCATGAATCAAACTGCAGAACTTGTTCCTGTTTGCTGACATTAAATTTTGGTATGCAGCATCTCATGACTATCACAGCCATAATGTTCAAATCAGTTGGTGAGATGCATGTTGCACAAAGCATTAACAGCAAACATTCTGGTGCAGTGCTGCATCTTTTTTGTTTACTTTAAAATATAATAGAGAAGACCTACTTAAATGCCTATTCACAAATCAGTCACCTGATAAGCTTCTATTTACTTATGTTTGATGATGCATGAGAATTTTACTAGTTTACTTGTCTACAGAGAGAGCAAAATAAAAGTTTCTACTAACAGAAAGTAAAAAGTCTGTCTTACTCGGTTCACAGGTGTAAGCCAAATCTACTTTCATCATTGCTTCCCCCTAAACTTCAGAAAGAAATTATATTAATCATATCATTCAAATAAATAATTTTAAAGAAACCAGAAGACAACTGAAAAACTCTTCTTGGAAAGAATTACCTTCTATCCTAAATGACAATCTCACTAATACGGAATAGAAAACTCAGTCAAATTAAAAAAAATTAATTATAAAGATTATGTTTTAGTCTTTGGAGTCATTCCCTTTCTTGGTGCCAATTCCCATAATTTATAAAATAAGGAGAATGAAGTCCTTCAGAGTTGTCACTGGTGACAATTGTCCAAACAGGTCCACAAACCTTCATCTTTTCATTTGTCCTGTGCATCATATCTGTCTAGTTTTTCTCAGCCAGCCAATTCTTAGACTCAAAGAACAGTTCGGGTTGCAAGGGACCTTGATGGTCCAAATGCCCCTCTGCAATAAGCAGGGACATCTTCAACTACATCAGGTTATTCAGAGCCCAGTCTAATCTGACCTTGAATGTTTCCAGGGATTGGGTATCTACCACCTCCCCAGGCATCTAGTTCCAGTGTCTCACGACCTTTAACATAATTTTATTTTTTTTTAATGTCTGGTCTAAGTCTGCCCTATTTTAATTTAAAACCATTACCCCTTGTCCTATTACAATGGGCCCTGATAAAAAGCCTGTCCCTGTCCTTACAGGCCCCCTTTAAGTTCTTTAAGGCTGCTCTAAGGTCTACGCAAAACCCTCTTTTCTCCAGGCTGAACATCCCTAACTCTCTCAGACTGTCTTCGCAGGAGAGGTGCTCCACCTGTTTACTGTTGTGGCCCTTCTCTGGACTCACTCCTTGTTCCTGTGCTGAGGACCCTACATCTGGACAGGTGAGTCCTTCAGGTGAGGTCTCGCCAGAACACAGGGGCAGAATCACCTCTTCTTTTTATGCAGCCCAGGACAAGTCTGACTTTCTGGGCTGCAAGCACACCCATTGCTGGGTCGTGTCCAGTCTCTCATCCACCAGCATCCCCAAGTTCTTTCAAAAGAGCTGCCCCCAGTCTATTCATGCCCCAGCCTGATAGTGGGGGTTGCCCTGACCCACATGCAGAACCCCACACTTGGCCTTGTTTAACCTTCAAGGGACTGATGCACCACTCATAGGAAGATGATCACAAGCAGAGTCAGTCTTGCAGCTCCAGATTTCTTTTTGTTTGTTTGCTTTATAACTTCCCTATCTAGAACAAATTCCTGCTGACTTCTACAGCAACCCAGACTGTTCTGCTTTAAGACACAGAGGAACAAGAAAAAAAAGAGAAGAAACAAAAGAAAGAGGAAGTTCTCCCATAGCTGGGTTGCAATATCTGCAGTTTTTGGCATGTCACGGGTTTACAGATCAGCTACAATGATGGCTAAAATTGCATTACTGGCGTGTAACTGGGATGGCAATACTGTCAAAGTGCCCTAACCTTAGGCTAAAGGTGATAATTGTCCACTTAGTCAAGAAAGTTAAAAGAAGTTCAAGGTCTTTGATATGAAAAATTTAGCTTAGCTATGGAAAAAACCCAAACCTACAAACAAAAAAAGTGCAGGACATAGAAAACAGAATCTATTAGTGATGTTTGCATGAAATACAGCAATCTTTCATTATTGGGGAAGAGTTGTTTTCCATTCTTTTGCTTTAATGTATGTCTCCCAAATTATCTCTTAAATATAAATCAAAATCTGGCTCAGAAAGAAGGTGAATCCTTGGGATACAAACTATCATGATCAGCCACCCAGGCAACTCATTACTCAAGAAGAAGCATTAGCTGCAGAAGACCAAAGAAAATGGATGAGGTGAAACATAACAGATGAGATTCTGATAGTACAGAACTAAACTTGATTGTCAGAAGACTCCCTCAGTTTAAGTGACAGATGTTCAAGGAGGCAAGAACAGAAAAAAAAGGAATAACAATTATCAAAGCTGGACAGCCACCTGCATGGAAAGTGCACACTGTAAGCTCTGTGGTGCTATGACAGCTAGAGTAAGAAAGCAGTGCCTTTTATTCTTGTATCTGTTAAAGATTTTCTAGCAGCAATACTTGATATGAATTGTAATCTATTCCTCCCTCAGAATGACAAGACAGGAGAAAAAAGCTCCCCCTAATAATTTGTTATGACCATGGCTATGATTATGATAGTACAGTTACAGATTTTTTTCCAACCCTGTTTTGAAGGAATTAAATATCCTTATAACTGCAGACAAGCTTTCTATAACAATGCCTCTGCTACTAAACAAAATTTCAAGTTCTTCTGAATATATTACAAAAATCCCTATTATTGACTATCACAGTGTTACTCTACAGAAAAGAGACTAATTTGTTCATCTAGGAGTATCATGGAATTATAGAAATACTTAGGTTGGAAGGGACCTTAAAGATCACATAGTTCCAACCCTCATGCTGTGGCGAGGGACATCTTCCACTAGACCAGGTTGCTCAGAGCCTCATCCAACCTGGCCTTGAACACTGCCAGGGATGAGGCACCCACAACTTCTCTGGGCAACTTGTTCCAGTGCCTCACCACCCTCACAGAACACAATTTTTTCCTAATATCGAATCTAAACCTGCTCTCTTTCAGTTTGAAGCCATTCTCCCTTGTCCTGTCATTGCATGCTCTCTTAAATAGCCATTCTTAGAGGCTCCCTTCAGTTACTGGAAGGCTACAATTAGGTCATCCACAAGCCTTGTCTTCTCAAGGCTACACCATCTGCATTCTCTCAGCCGTTCTTCATAGGAGAGATATTCCATTACTCAAAGCATCTTGGTGGCAACTCTATTAGCAAAGTGTAACTTTCTTCATAATAAAGGTACTTCACAATTGTAACAGAATTTAATACTTAGTTACTGTGCTTCTACAAAGACAGCCGCACTATCTGAGCCTGGATACGCTACTATTCTAAGAAAATTCATAAAATTAAATGTGTGTTTATTGCTGGCCTTGACTATGAGTAAAGGCCATTTGGAAATCACTAACTCCAGGTCATCTCTACCTTCTCTGCTTGCGCAGTCGATTGGGTAATAATGCCCATGCAGACAACTAAGGCAAACAGACCTTGCCAGGTTGTCATGTTCTGATACTGTGATATCAGTCCCAGCATTTGCCCAGGCACTGGGAGCTAGAATTGAAGAAACCAATAATGTAGGCATGAATCTAATATTTTATTGTTTCAAAGTTTTACCGCAGTAGGACCTAAAGATTGCAACTAGAACCAGACACTTTAGGAGGTACAGATACAGTGAGAGACATGCAAACAGTCACAAAAAACTTAGAATCAGAGCATCAAACTTAATTATTCTCATGCATGCCTACAGGCAGGGCAGTAGTTGCCAAGGAGTTGTTTAGGAAGACAGAACTTTTCAGACTTTCTATACAAACATAAAATAATGTTTAGATGAGTAAAGAAGAAGTGAAAACATCTGTATGGAAGAGGTCAGTGCAGGTTAGAAAAGAAGCATTGCAAATCAAAAGTTCTTCCAAAATCCTTCCAAGGTTGGGGTTTTCTCATATTTATTTATTTGCAAACACCACGACCTACTCCACATTCTTATCACATGTGCAATCTAAGCTTGCTTTCTTAGTTTGGGCCATGAGATACTAGTATAACCCCAAAACACCCACACAGAACTGTATTCCAAAGGCCAGGCTCTGAAACAACAGGAATACAAAAAGTGCTAGCCAAGTAAATTTCACCTATTAATTTATTCTTTGGTGGGAGTGCAGGGATGTATCAAAAAATAGAACTCAAGTGGTTCATCCAAACACTTCCAGTGTTGGGATTTAAGATAAGAGGGGGAAAAGTGAACCTAAATCCCAAGTAGATCCTTTTAATTGTCTGCTCTCTCTAGCTGAAACATTCACTCTTTTCACAGAGACCAAATCTTGGCATACAATTTTTTGTGTGGTGACCAAGGTTACCAAGCAGTTCCAACTGTGTCCAAGGTCTTTGTCTGTTTCCAGGAAATAGGGTTCAGGAATGCTCCTTAGAAAACAAAACAAAGTATTAGACTCTAAGAGCAGGAGCAAATAATTTAGTGAAAAATATTTTAACATAACCATTTGCCTATATCCACTTATGCTCTGTCCTCTGATTTCAAAGATTCATTTTAGACTATAGGATTGGGGGACTGCTGGAAGTAGCACTGCTTTAATAAAAATACTCAGGAATATAATTTCATAGTTAAAAGAGCTGAAAGCATACATATGAAAACAACATCAAGAGAACCAATATTTAAAAAGTAATAAATAGAAAAGTGGAAACTAATATTCACATGTATTGAAGTTCTTATTCATGGACAAAAAGTGGTAGCACTATTTTGCATTTGGAGCCAAAGTCTTCTCTATTGAAAATTTCTCAATTTCTTTTAACCAGAATCTGCTTGCTAAGTGAAGAATTCAAATGGAAGTAGAAATAAATACCTTATCTAAGTTCTTCTCTTTTAAAAAAGCTAGCACTTATATTTTCACAGTCAGACTGAGTTTTTATTTGCAAAATCTAATTTAAAATGGATTAACTAAATAATCACAAAAGGCTGTAAGGACATTTACTTTGTGAACATCTGATTAATGATGATTTAATGTAACTTGATTTGGAATAGCTGCAAGATAAACAAAAACAAATTCTGTTCACTGAAATGGAACATCTGTCCAGAGTTTCTACAATGCAGGCACAAGTTCTGAGGCTTCCATTGGTCCAAACCACTGTAGACAACTATTGCCATGAAAAGTTCATTAAAATTTGGAAATCAAACAATTTATTTAGTCCTCTAAGTGCAATTGGATGGCAATGTTAAAGTTAGGGCTAATAAGCACTATGAATTGTGCTTTGTTTCTCTGTTTTTTGCTAGAATAGACAATCAAATTTTGATATCAGCATCTAATAAGAGACTAAGAGTTCTACAAAATAAATACCAACTTGACAGCTCTGCGTAAGTCATTCATTCTATTCAAACTTCAGCTAAAAATATCATATAGGAAAAATGACTCATGATTATTGCCATTTGGGAGTTCTTGTTCATTAGTATTTAAATGCTGTAAGATCTCACTAAAGTAATTTGGACTGATATAGATCTATAAATGTAGAATAGTAGCTCTTCCAGAATAATTCCCTAAAGGATTTTTTTAAATTCCACAGTTAAGAACGTCTCTCTTGGTTTATCTTAGTGTGGAATAACACATCTACCTTCTCATACCCCTGAAAGAGCTAAAACACATAGCTTATAGATCACATATTTAATCCATGAGCAGATAGCTCCCAGCCAACAAAAAAAGAAATAGGTAGTCTCCCACGTTCTCATTGTTAGATGGAAAACTATCTTAAAGTAGTTTTTTCCCTTCAAAATTCAGATGTGCTGCCAGAGAGCTTTTCAGTTGCAGGTAAGAAGTGTAAGAAAGTGAGTTCTAGTCAGTAATCTGAATTCTTTAATGTTCAGCAGACTTTTGGGAAGATCTGTAATGAAAATATTCCAGATGTAGAGTGATGTATGTTACATCTCTAGCTGTTAGGATATGAAACATAAGATTCATTAATTATGTCTAGACAAAGGCAAAGTAAACTGCTTTTCAAAAACTAAGTCATCTTATTTTGTCTCTGTAGCAGACCCAAATAAATGTGGTTTAATTAAAACAAATCTTACAGAAAGCCAGCATAACAAGAATTAAAAAAAATAGAAGTTGATTTTTAAGGTTGATTCATTCTAGTAGTTCAACTATTGAAAAATGTGTTTGAATTTCAGTTTGAAAATACCTGAGTTTCCAGCTTCGTATAAGCTTCTAATTTGTGTTATGCTTTTCTCTACCAAACAGTCCTCTAATACCTTTTCCCCCTGTAAAGTAACTGCCCATTTAAAATCACCACATCTCTGTTTTATTCCTGATAAGTTACCCCTTTTGAGCTCTTTCAAGATAAGACAATTTATCATTTACATTACTTTTCTGGTCTTATGTCTAAAGCACATCCAGCACCATAAACAGTATCAAACTCACCAATAACAAACACAGGGATCAGAATCATCTCCCAGTCTCAGAGTCAATTTTGTAAACCTCAAAGGGATGTAAACAGTTCTGCGGCATTGTTTTCCTACTGTCATACAACCCCATTCCGAGGCCAGTGCTTTCCAGGCTATTAATGTCTTTTGCAGTTGGTTCCAAATTCGTGCACTTGGCTCTACTTAGGATGCAAGTGATCTGATTGCTACAGTCCACTAAATGTTCATCGTATTGACAGCCTGCTGTTGTTTATTGTTGCATTAATCTTTTGGTGTTCAAAATTTATATTCAAATAATTGATAAATAGCTAAATAGCACCTGTCCTACTTTTAATCTCTTCAGGAACTTATTCCAACTGTATCCATCCTGTAGAAACACCACAAGCTTACTGCTTTTAGCATGTCATTAATTCAGTATTTATTATCCCAGACTCCCTCTGCTCACTGTCGCCCCTGCAGGTAGAACAGCAAATGCCTATGCTGTGGCCTGTCAGGTTTATTCAGCATATGCAAGGGAAAGGTGCATCTCTATCTGTTATCTCTGCACAGAATGACACAATCTAAAGACCACATAAGCAGTAACTTAGTGCAAGCAACTAAGCAGGGAGCTAGCAAAATAGCACCTTGAAGTACTTGCATGCTCTTTCTCACTTAATACTACACAGATTTTCACTAAAGAGCAAAACCAGCAAAACTCTTCATAAATGCTAATGATACAAGTGTGTCCAGTAGTTTAATTATTGCAGAACGTTTACCAACATCTCAATGTGCTGTTAAAAAAACAAAACAAACACCAACCAACCAACCAAAAAAACTACAAACAACAAAAAAACACCAAACAAAACCCTAACATTGTATTTATCCAGAATAAATGATCAGAGATTTTTTTTTTTAAAAAGCAAACATTCATGTTTTGATTATTTGGCTCTTGTGTGATAAAGAATTTCTATAAAAGATAAGCAGTGGTGAATCTGAGCCTTTCATAAGCTGTCTACAACAGCAAGAAACAGGATTATTACCTGTATTTCATGGAAGCTAAGAGGAACTCCCTCACTGTGAGGGAAAGAATCCTTTACCAAGTTCCTCTCCCTGTAGCCTGTCTTAGCTGCATATCCACATAGATCTGTACTGAAAGAATAGTTTTGTGTCAAAAATGCCAAGATACTAGTTAGATGAGTGAGCATTTTTGATAATAAAAGGTATGACATAACATTATGGGATGGAAGAGTCCACAGGTTTTAGAGTACTGAGAAGTAGTGAAATACTTAAACATGAGATTTCATATGCTTTCTTAGTGCTTGACAAAATCATGTCAACTACTGGGAGCCTCAGCTACTACTGAACAGTAACATTTACCAGCAGCTATTTGAAACAAAGAGATTTTGATAATATGCAGTTCTGATTTTGGCATAAGAAGGAAAAAAACCCCAACAATTTAGTTAACCACTGCCCTTCATACATCAGAGTTTAATTAATAATGGTCTTCAGAAATAATAAGCAATGTAACTTTACATATATTCTGAACTGAAATATGCCCAAACAACAGACTATCCAAGATAAATATCACAGTGCTGACTTTGGCCTCGCATTTACATAAAGAATTGTTAATATATAAAATACATGCGTAGTACGTGTCCATTCCTTTCAGTCTAGGTTTATATATTTGGCACACAGCACAATCACCACTTCATCACAATATAAATATGGAATAAAACAAGAAGTCTTGCCTGTGGTCTTTAACATAAAACTTTAATTACTAAGCACATGAAATTAATTATGATTAAAACCATGCAGATATACAGACTGCAAACCAAAAAACTTCAAATACACTTGTATGTTTAAAATTTACTCAGTCTATCTCAGATTATCTACTTTGAGGTAAAATGTAAGAATATACTGAGAAATTATAACCTTAGCATAAATAAACAAGTATTGATATTTCCAGAACAAAATAATCAGTGAAACCAGCAATTTTTAACACATATATCAGTACAAGAGAAACAGCCCATCTACCTTCTTTCAGAGTGTGATCCCCTCATCTGTTATAAATCCCCAAATACTATAAAATTGCACACTACTAAAGCACAGCAGCCAGTTGGCCCCCAACACAAGATTCTGACCTGTTTACTGCAGTGTTGGGGCAAGTTATATGAAAAAAACATATAATTTCAAAGATTAAGGAGTTTAATTATACAGCTTCCAAACAAGCATAATGAAAGCTGCACAATCAAATCCCAATGGTAATACTACAAAACGCCTTTGGCCAAAAATTCAAATACAAAGATCTGAAATTCAGGTGATAAATGCATGACCAATTAACATGTTTATGCTGCCACTTGCATGCACAAAAGTAGACAAGTTCCATGTTTGTGCACCTTGGTGTATTTTCATTTGGGATTATTTAAGTAACTGTAAAGAATAGTGTAGCTGCATAGAGTTCAACGGCATATACAGATTCAAAGTGGCCTACAGGCCTTCTCCCAGTCACATCATTTCCCCAGATGACAGTGGTCTCATATTTCTCTAACTTCAAGAAGAAAAAAATTCATATTTATTTTCCTCACAAGTAGAACAACAAGAATACAAACAAGAACAACCTATTACAGTCTGCAATAGCTGAGGTTTGCATCTCCTGAACTGATTCACTCATACAAGCAATGATACAAGGGAAATGACAGAAAAACTAGAATATAAATATTATACTGCACCACGAAACACTACAAATAGAATATACAAAAATTATATTAGTGCATCAATTATCTGTAAACCTATTAAAAAGAACACCTTAATATTAATACAGTTTGAAGGTAAACATAACCTACAGTCTGAGTTTTCAAATGGCTGTTTGTCAATGCAGCATAGAACATTTCCATAGTGCAAATCTTACCAACTCTATGAAAGATACCGTCCCCTTCTGAAAAATTTCCCTTTCCCCACCTCCTCAAAATAACAATTCAAAGTCCTATCTCATTTCACATTAAATACGAGATGTGGTTTGAAACACATCAACATATGGAAGCTTAACTTTAACACTGAAAAAAGGTTGAATAACATTGAGAAACAAAAATGAACAAGTTAGATATGTTATAGCTGGAAGACATAAAATCCAAAAATCTGATCCCTGGAAATGAGGAAATAAAAAGACACTGATATTTCCTTTCTTTCAACCGTTGGAAACATATTGTATGACAATACAGCAGGCTCCCTATATTGTACAACAATCAGAAGATTACTTTAGTTGCTGAAGAATCACAGTGTTAAGTATATCTGCTTCTTGTAGTGTCAGGCTTTCATCTGTTAGCTCTTTATTTGGAAAGGTAGTCACAAGAACAAAATCAGTTGTTGCAAAAGCTGGACGGGACTGGATAATGAAATCTCGAATATGCTTAATCCTGTGAAAGGATACATGAAAGGACATGAAAACTCTGTATGATTCCATTTTGACACATATCTCTGTACACTAAGGTGATTAGACAACACAAAACCATCAAACAGACTAAACCACTAAGTCCTAAATTTCACATTTCCATTTGATCCAGATGACTAACAATAGTAGCCTACAATTTTTTTGATTCTTGCATAAAACCCCCTGAAATATTAAAATGATTGTTGCTTGTTTTCGCAACTAACAGAAACCAAATTTTTAACAAAAAAGTATATTGCAAACTAATACTTAAAGTCAAGTAATTTCAACATCACTGTCAAAAATTTCATTATTAATTCACAGAATCACAGAATATTCTGAGTTGGTAGGGATCCATAAGGATCATCAAATCCAACACTCAGCCCTGCACAGGACCATATCCAAGAGTCACACCATGTTAGCATATTCCAAAAAGGTGAAACTACTAATGGAAGGAGGAATCTTAAAATAAATGGTCACAGTGAAGAAAACACAGAGGGGAATTATTAATGCACTTCAATAGCATGAGGTTTCCCTTATTTTCACTTGGCACTGAACTTCTGAACAATAGTTAACAAAACAATCACATCACCAGTATGACAATAATAATTTAATTTTACAAGAATGGATGAAAAAACAGTATTTTAGAGACAAAAACTTGAAATTTGAGGGTTTTCCCCTAAGACACTAAGCTGAGAATAATCTTTGAAGATCTTTTGTAATTAGTAAGTTGTCAGATTTACTGTAGCCAAATAAGCAGGGACTTCAGCTTTCTGTAAGTCTTCAAGGCCTGTGACATAAGCAATGCACCTTAGTGGCTGATTTTGATCACGCGTAAGTCAAGGATAAATAAAAAGATTCACAGCCAAAAGAAAGTTAATCATGATTAAAGTAAGCTCCTGTCAACACACCCTTGGTTACAAATGTCACTGGCAAGTTTACCATTTTGATCCTTTCATGCAGACAGAAGGACACTCAGCATGGCTACAGAAGCTCCCAATAAACTCTACAGTTTGTCTAACTCAGTCCTGCAGAAGTGCTGTGAGGAAAGGATCTGGGCCTGTACTATCAGCGTAGATAATCAGGTCTGTTAAAGTATCAAAAATTATTGCTGTATCTTCCTCCCTACTGGCACCGCAGCTAAAATTGCCTCATGGTGGTCTGTGTATATTGTCAGGTGAAGAAAGCTACACGCTGTCCTTATTCTGAGCAAGAAGGAAAAAAAAGGAAGCAGGTGAATTGTCCATGTAACAATATAAACATGGAACTGGGACCATGCTAAGACCCAAGTCTTAACTCTGGATTTAGATTTCAGCTGTGTTCTAACACAATGGGGCAGGTTTCAAATCAAGGTTGGCTTGAATACTGCTTAAGCGTGGGTGGACTGCAGCACAAATCTATGCCCTCTGCCCAAAGTTCTCTCAGCCACGTAGTGGTAAGCAGAGCTTTACAGAACCTTGCACTAACACAACCTCTTAGGCAAATACATGGGGTTGGCCAACACCATTTGTGGCACTGCCCCAACAATGTCAATAAAATTGGTGGCAAGCTCTAATCAGAGCAAGCAAGCTACTAACAGAACTAAAACTCCCACAAAGTTCACACACTGCTAATCCTTAGGAGACGACCATCCAAAACAATACAAAATTCAGTTCTCATTATGTCCAGCCCACTTACCAGAACTACAAATGAGCATGTTGTTTCTATATACCCTTCTGCATATGGGCTGCAGCCTACACTTAGAACTCATGCCATCTTTAGCCACACTCTGGAGTGGAAAAGGTAGAAAGCTGGAGCTCTTGATTATGGGCCACAGGATTTCTCTGCCCATAGTGTGGACCATATTCTAGTTGAGACTATAATCCACATTTTGCAATAAAGTGTTTTCACACTGTTGTCTGAGTCATCCACCTGGCTCCTCCTAAGAAGGGCCCAGGGCTGGGATGACTACATAGTGAGTCTGTCCAGATTTCAGTCATCCTGAGAACACTTATGGCCTGCACTGTGTCCTCCAAGGAAAAAAAAAAAAAAAAAGGAAAATCACAGGACGTACTTGGTTATAAAAGTTTGTGGCTTTGCAGTTATCTATTATCTTGTGTTTCCAAATACAGAATTTTGCTCTGACAGTACATCCATGTAACGAAAATGACACAGAGATACACATTTCAGTGAAACTGTACTTCCCCCTTTTTGATGTCTTGCTGATATCCATTTAATGACAAAACACAAACTTATCAAAATAGTTATGGTTACCTGCACTGATGCAGAATCAATTTACCTGTGTGTTTGATTAAATCTTTGTATTAATCGGGTTCCATCTGCTAATCTAATTTGAATTTTAGTTGCTGGCATGGAGTCATCAATCAGAACAGGTGCATTAAGAATGGATTTCTCCTCCTCCTCTGGGGAAGAAGGCGTGCTGACTATTTCAGGTGTAAGGCTAAAAGATTGAAAAAAACAAAAACCAAAACAAACAAACCAGCTGTTACTAATTGAGTCAAAGCAGAACTGAATGTTTCAGTCATGTTTGTCACTGAATAACTACCATGCTAGTAAAAATGAGCAATGAAAACCCTCTCAAAGTTATCTGAACTAAGTATAAACATTGCTTTTCTAACAGACACAAATAATGCTTTTGTAGTTTCTTGTCTATGATTGCAATACTTCATATTTATTTTTCTTATAACTGTGACATCATTACTTTTGCATGATTTTAAATAGCTATCCAAGTACAAATAGAGCTATTTTTGTTTATGCTTATAGAGCATGAAAAGGCAGATGCCTCTAAGATTAATACATCTTATCTCTTGGACTATATTAAAAAATAATCATACACCATAACAGTGCACTAAACTGATGGAACCTGCTTCAGGAATTGCTTCTAGAAGTATTACTTTATGATTCTGGGCATCCCCTACCTTTTGGAAGCACAAATGATATTAACAACACATTGATGATCACCACAGAGAATGTGGACTATTTTACAATTAGTATAGTAAGAATGCAACTCTGGTTGGAGATAATCATTTGGCTGCTGCTTTCATTGCTTACATGCCTGAGACTTCATCAGTCACTTAAACAAAAATGCCATACAAGTAGTGTGCACATCTTCTTATATGTGAAACCTTCAGCTATTTTCTCCAATAATCTGGGCAAGTGCTCAGGTGATGAAGTTATCATATACAATTGTTCCCTATTTAATCTCTACCCCTTCTCAGTTTTACTGAGCACATTTCCTAATTTTTAAAGAGATGGACTATAGATTAGAAAAGGTAAAGAATCAATTATTGAATTAAATTAATGGAAGAAGCACACCAGTAATACTTTTTTGGGCAACCAAAATCATTATATGAGTAAATGCAATGATGAACAGAAACGCAGAATTGTTTACAATTCAACAGCTAATATCAAGTCAGCTGTAAAAGATGCTTTAAAAGCCTGTAATAGCTGTGTGAAAAAGCTGATGAAGGGTAGAGTTAAGGTCACATTTCTGTTTACTCTGATCAGTTTAAGTGAAGACAGATTATGCACTTTTGGACAAAGAAGTCTGAAATTTTCAGACACAGGAACAAAACAGGATAGAACTACAGAGCACAGATCAGAAAATTTAGGGTTTTTTCACCTTCCGAGTTTTTGCCCTTCGCCACTGAAAGCTTTGAATCGCAGTCTGGGCTTCACATATTCCTGTTCTTGGTGATCTTCCATATCCAAATTAACCTGGCCACCATGAACGAGTCGCTGCAGTTCCACAGGAATTTCCCTTAATGAAAAAAAAAATTCCCAATTACATTCTGAATTGCAAAATGAAATTATGCAGAAAGTACACCCGCAGTATGAGTAATTATTAATAGCATGTTTACTTTGAAAGTCACATTCAATTGTTTTACAAATTGATTTCACCGTAAAGGAAGTAAGAGAACCAACCAGTGAGCTGACAGTCAAAACCTAAAACATACCAACAGTCGAAACACAGAATGAGCATACAAAACATGTGAATCTAAAAACAGCTATAAGAAGTACTATTCAGAGTTAACCCACCAGAAGAACCAAAGTATCCCAAATGTTTAAATGTCTCATGCATTTGATAACAAGTACAGAGTATATTTCATGGGTGCAAGCAGAGAAGAAGCCTGAAAGTTTTAATAATTACAAACATGTGGAGAAAGCATTTTTCTTTACTTCACTTGCAAATCATACCTCAAAAGAGTTGCCATTTTAACTTACCCTCGTTTAACAGACTCAAGAAACTGAGCATTTGTTGGGTCTGAATAGGATCGCAATTCACCATCATCTAAACTGAAGCCATTCCTCCATAGTTTCAGCAAGATTTGAACCTATGAAGCAAAACCAGTGAAATAAAAAGAAGTGAAGACAGACACAGAGGGCAGTGCAATTTCATACAGATTAGTTATACAAATTTTGATCTACACTTAACAGATTTTGTACCAGATCACAAACACGAATGCAAACCACGAAATAAGAACAGAGCACTGGACTGTAACTGCCATTGTTGGAATCTTTTTTAAAAGAGCAAATAACTGCTATCTACTTCAAGACCACTTTTACACCGGGGGAAAAAAGAATCTCCTAATGTGCTATCCATGACATAAAGTATGATACAGTGACTGCGCATCTTCACAGCATTCCAATTACTTTCAAAAGCAGTAAACATTTTTTTTTTGATAAATTAAGAAATAAACCTATAAAATTACAAATTACTGCTGATGTATCTACTACAGCCAAAACTACTCTTTCCTCAAATTATTACAATTCTGAGCTCCAGTGAATTTGATATTAGCTCAATTCAGTTCAAATGCTGAGAATCCTGGAAACCAGCCTCCTACCCTCCTTACTTATTTTGATAAATATAAGGTCCAGCCAGAGCCTTTCAGCTTTGGAGCCTACGCCTATGCTTTGCAATCCAGCATAACTAGCCTTTCCTAGCCAACAAAACTGGCCTTTCCTTAGAAAACTATTCCTGCTCCCAGTTATGGTAAACACACAGGTTTCTGGATGAATACAGCTGGTTATTACTCGGAGAGTAGAAGGACTAATTAGGAGAGTAGAAGGTAGCAACTTTTGGTGTGACATGATAGCACACTTCAGGCAGAACCACATCCTTACTCAATTCTTGGCCTTACTTATTTCTTGGGTTTGTTTCTAAATCAGCTTAACATTTGCCCCAGCCATTCACAAAAATGTCAAAGCACAGAGAACTTTGTTTTTCCTCACCCTCTTTCTCATTTCCTGCTTTATAAGTAGTAAGAAAAAAAGGCCACACAATTTCAAAAGGCCTCTAGCATGCTGCTTCACCCTTCCTAGAATAACACTCACACCCTCCAGTCTGAGATTGGCTACTTTGCAAGCCATAGAAAGAATTCCCAGAAAGATTAAAATATCAGCATAGCAACAAGAATGCAGAACAGCAGTTGGTGGAAAGTAACTGAAAAGAAAGTGTGCTAAGAATTTCAAAGTCATTTACACCCAACAATTCCATAATGGTGGCCTTTGGGATATCCAGTGAACATCTATTCTCTGGACACTTTAACAATTTCTACTTAACACATATCTAATATTTAGATATCAGTTTTTCTTCATAGACATAGTTAGAGCAATATTGGCATTTCAGGCTGTAAACATGATTAAACAGCATGTGTTGGAGGTTCCATTTTCTACTATTCAGAATTTTACTTACATCTTGATTTTCTCCATATATGTATTCAGAGTGCTTTTGTGATGAGTCACCCAATCTATATCCACCACCAGAAAATGACTAAATAAAACACATAGAAAAGTTTATTGAAATAATTATCTGAACCAGTTTATTAAAATTCTTACCTAGTTGCAAAAAAAAGAAGCATCCACAGCTTGTTTCTCCAATAAAAAGTAAATGCCCTGTTATAACATATTTTCTAAGTGGAAAATTATACCCAGTAAACATAATCAGGCTAAGCAAGTGTGTGATGCATCTCAGTTTCTACCCTGTACATTTTTTTCAAATGTAAGAATCATAGCATAGTTTGGGCTGGAAGAGACCTTTAAAGGTCACCCAGCCCAACTGCTCCCCTGCAACAAGCAAGGACATCTTCAACTATAACACACTGCTCAGAGCCCCATCCAACCTGACCTTGAATATTTACAGGGATAGGGCATCCACCACCTCTCTGGGCAACCTGTCTGTGTTTTACTACACTCATTGAAAAAATTTCTTTCTTATATATAGACTGAATCGATCTCCTTAGTTTAAAACCATTACCCTTTGTCCTATCAAAACAGGCCCTAATAAAAAGTCTGTACTCATCTTTCTTTATAAGGCCCCTTTAAGTACTGGAAGACTGGTCTTCTCCAAACTGAACCTCAACTCTCTCAGCCTTTCCTCATAGGAGAGATGCTTCATCCCTTTGATTATTTTTGTGACTTTCCTCTGGACTCACTCTAACAGGTTGACGTCCTTCTTGTCCTAAGGATACCAAAGCTGGATGCAGTACTCCAGGTGATGTCTCACACCTGGAGTGTAGTACAGAGGCAGAATCACCTCTCACCCTGCTGGTCATACTTCTTGCATATGTTTGGTTTTCTAGACTGTGAGTGCACATCACTGGTGGGTCATGTCTAGCTTTTCATCCACCAGTACCCTCAAGTCCTTCCCCACAGAGCTGCTCTCAATCTATTCATGTCTCAACCTGCATTGATACTGGGGGTTACCCTGATATGGGTGCAGCATTTTGCATCTGGCCTTGTTGAACTCATAAGGTTCCACCTCTCCAGCTTGCCCACATTCCCCTGGGTATTATTCCATCCCTCAGGCATGTCAGTCACCACAACACTTAGCCTGGTGTTGTCTGCAAACTTGCTGAGGGTGCACTTGATCCCACTCTCTATGTTACTGATGAAGGTATTAAACACCAATCTCCATCTGGACACTGAACTGTTGACCATTACCCTCTAGGAGCAATTCTACAGGTAAGATATTTTGATTTGGGATGCAAATTTAGTCTGATTTCTTTCTTTATTCATTGTAATTAAAAACAAAACAAATAATTCCAGTTCATTATGATTTCTAATGATATTCTCTGAAATTGTGTGGTTCTTTCCCTCTTTATTTTTTTGAGCAAGCTATTGGAGCACAGACAATCCAGAACTGTGCAGAGCAAATCCTCTGCTATTTGCAAAGAGCAGAAGTGACTTGCTCTCATGTGGTTTGATGAGTTTCAGAGACACTAATATAAATAGAGATCAAAATATCTTTTAACTTTTACCTTAGCTTTACCGAAATCACCAGATGCTCTTGAAGCTTCATCTAATGGGACAGCCCCATGTTCTTTTGCTTCCTTGAAGAGTTCAGCAACAATTTTACTAGGATTAGTAGCAGTCCCGGAAATCTGTAATCCTCTATATTCTGAGTCACCTGAATAAAATCTTTAGAGTAGCAATGTACATAAGCAACAATGCTTTAAATGACAAGCATAATTTTTCTTGTTACATCAAAAAAAAAAAAAAAAAAAAAAAAAAA
>VXAU01004910.1:701212-714528 GCA_013399695.1 Formicarius rufipectus
GGCGGGCCCCGCCGCGGGTGCGTCCCCGTCCCCATCGCCATCGCCATCGCCGTGCCCGTCCCGGTCCCGGCGCGCGGGCGCTGCCCCTGCCCCGCCGTCCGCCATCTTCCGCAGGGGCGGGGCCGGCGCGGCCGCCATGGCAACGGGCGGGGCCGCCGCGCCGTCAGAGCTGTGCGCTCTCTGTGGGGTTCGGGCGGCAGAGCCATCGGCACCCGCTGTTTGCGGGTCGCATGGCTTTGCTGTTAGTGCTCAAGCCCCTGTGTGCTGCTTGGATCTCTCGCTTGCCGTGGTGGTCAGTCCGCGGGCTCAGTTCGTCCCGTCGCTTGAGGCGGGGATCCGCTTGGAGTGTGTGGGCAGGGGGTCGGGGGTCGCTCAGTGCCGGAATTACCGTTCACGGAATCACTGGCACTCGAACTGAGTTGCCAGGTGAGGTGGCACAAGAGATGGTGTTTTAGCTGCTGACGTCCTAACAGGAGAATGAAAAGTCGCAATCAAAGAGAGCTTCATCACTTCTGCTCCACCTGTCCCCACCAAATTGGTACTGGTCCCCTCCATGGAGGGTGATCTGTCTGCCACAGTCAGGTTGGGAAAAACCTCTGAGGTCATCAAGTCCAACCTGTGACCAAACACCATCATGTCAACCAGACCATGGCCACAAGCACCATGTCCAGTCTTTCCTTAAACACCTCCAGAGATGGTGACTGTGCCACCTCCTTGGGCAGCCTATTCCAATGTCTAATCAGACTTTCTGTGAAGGAATTGTTCCTAATGTCCAACCTAAACCTCCCCTGGTACAGCTTAAGGCTGTGTCCTCTTGTTCTATCCNGCAAAACTAATTTCAACAAGATGGAAATTCCAAATAGCAATCAAGAAAAAGAAACAACATCTATATCCATCTTTCTCTGTTAATTATGTACAATTAAATAAAAGTGGGACAGTTTCAGTTATTAAATGTTTCACCTGTCTTCCAATCGAGTTGCTGCCAAAATATTTCAAACCTTCATACAGTGTCAAAGTTCCACACAAAAAAAGGAATACTTCTAAAAGGACTGTAATTAAGTCCTTAAGTACCAGTGCCGAGTTACATTTGTGATCACACTCTACGTTTCCCCAGTAACACCTTGGGAAAGGTCCTGTCCTTAGTCTTACACCGCACCTGTGGTGACTGACATTTTCACGCGGGACAAGGCATTCCTACCAAATAATTGGGAAATACAATGGAACCGAAACAACTGCACGTGCAGCTAAAACTCGGATACTGAAGAGTCGGGAGAGCCCTCCCAGTTCCCAGGAGAGCTCCATCCACTTCCACCCGCCGCCTCCCAAGGGGCCTAGCGCTCTTTCAGGGGGAGTCCTGTCCATCCCACCGACACGAAGGAAAGCACCCGATGCAGCCCCGGCTGTGAGAGCATCCGCGCAGCCCCCGCCGCCCTCANTGTCCCCACCAAATTGGTACTGGTCCCCTCCATGGAGGGTGATCTGTCTGCCACAGTCAGGTTGGGAAAAACCTCTGAGGTCATCAAGTCCAACCTGTGACCAAACACCATCATGTCAACCAGACCATGGCCACAAGCACCATGTCCAGTCTTTCCTTAAACACCTCCAGAGATGGTGACTGTGCCACCTCCTTGGGCAGCCTATTCCAATGTCTAATCAGACTTTCTGTGAAGGAATTGTTCCTAATGTCCAACCTAAACCTCCCCTGGTACAGCTTAAGGCTGTGTCCTCTTGTTCTATCCCTGGTTGCCTGGGAGAAGGGGGCAACCCCCACCTGGGTGCGGCCTCCTCTTGGGGAGTCACAGAGAACAATGAGGTCCCTCCTAAGCCTCCTTTTCAGGCTAAACAAGCCCAGCAGCCTCAGCTGCTCCTTGTAATGCTTGTCTTTCAGACGCTTCACCTTGTTCCTTTCCCTTCTCTGGACCTTTCTCTTTTCTCCAGCTATTGCTCACTTCTGCTGACTGCACTCCTCCTGCCTCTCATTCAGACAACCCGTTCCTCTTGGGATTGTCTTTTGTAAAACAAAAGATTAGCCAAGTGTATGGCGGTCACAGTGCAATTGCTTAGTCATAACTGTCCATCTGCAGCTACTGATTGACAGCTGAAAATAGAACGGCAAAGTTTGACTCAAGCACATATTCAAATCATGAAGGACTCAGATCTTGAGGGGCTTGGTATCAGTGGAAAGAGTGTGTCCTGCTTACCCCCAAGGAAGCTGGTGCAGGGGTGTGTGTGTTGGTGTCCCTGTCTGTCCCTCGGTCTTTGTGCCCTCAGACTCCTTTCCCCAGGAGCCAGACTGTGCATCCCCTCCAGCAGCAGCAGACTAGCTGTGTCCATGTCCATGCCAGCCCGCACAGATGGGAAGGTGGGTTTGCCCATGGCCTTCTCAGCACCTGGAGATGGAGGAGGAAGGCTTGCAGCCTTGCAGCCACTGACAGGAGACTGGCAGACCTCACTCCATGGTGTCAGTGCAATGGCCTCAAGGTACCTGTGGCACACATGGAATTTCTCAGTTTTTGTATGCAAGGCTGCCTCTAGAACAATAAGGTACCATCTATGATGGCTGGGAGCCAAACTGGGGTGTTCACTTAAAATGCTTAAACAAACTTGGAGGGGAAGGGGGTATTAGTGCTCAAAGCAGTGGCTCTTGGGTGCCAGAATACCAGCTTGCTTTTAAAAATGTGAGATATTATTTTGTTTCTGAGTCTTACGTAATAAGGATTAAAAACTTTTCTAAGCGTGGAAGTTGAGTTTGTCACTTTAATATTATGGGCTGACATACCCTGAAACTTTGAGAAAAATGCTAGCTGTCATGTTGTAATTCTGTAGTCTGCTACCAAACTTGACATGTTGCATGTCAGAAATTAAAACTAGAAACTTAGATGTAAAAACTGGAAGCTCTCTGCTATCTGTAATGTGGTGGTTTGACCCTGGCCAGCAACTAAGTGCCCACCCAGTTGCTCACTCAGTTCCTACTGATGGGATGAGGGAGCGAATGAGAAGGGTAAAAGCCAAAAACTCATGGGTTAAGACAGTTCATTAGGTGAGCAAAACTGCTCATGCAAATGAAGCAACATAAGGAATTAATTCACCAGTTTCCATCAGCAGGCAGGTGTACAAATGCCATCACTCCATTGTCCTCTCCTTCTTTCTTCTTTTCCCAGCTCTATGTGCTGAGCATGATGCCATTTGGTATGGGGTGTCCCTGCAATCTACTGGGGTCAGCTGTCCTGCATATGTCCCCTCCCAACTCCTTGTGTAGCTCCAGCCTGCTCACTGGTGGGGTGTGGTAAGAAGAAGAAAAGGCCTTGGTGTAATCTGCGTAAGCCCTGCTCAACAATAGCCAAAGCACCACTGTGTTATCAACACTGGTTTTATGTCACAAATCAAAAATACAGCATATATGGAAAATTAACTCCAGCCTAGACAGAACAGAGAACTCTTGACTGTGACCTGAATGATGAACTGTAGTACTGTGAAGCTGCAACTGGAATGGCCAGCTAGCCATCCTCTGTTGTTTCTAGTGCCATTCAGTTCAAACAACCACTGCTTTCTAATCAATCTCTCTACACCCTGTTGACATCAGCTTACAGTTCAGAAACACTGATAATGGTAACAAATGGAGTTGGGATCTCATAGAACCATTTAGGCTGGACTATNGCGGGGATCCGCTTGGAGTGTGTGGGCAGGGAGTCGGTGGTCGCTCAGTGCCGGAATTACCGTTCACGGAATCACTGGCACTCGAACTGAGTTGCCAGGTGAGGTGGCACAAGAGATGGTGTTTTAGCTGCTGACGTCCTAACAGGAGAATGAAAAGTCGCAATCAAAGAGAGCTTCATCACTTCTGCTCCACCTGTCCCCACCAAATTGGTACTGGTCCCCTCCATGGAGGGTGATCTGTCTGCCACAGTCAGGTTGGGAAAAACCTCTGAGGTCATCAAGTCCAACCTGTGACCAAACACCATCATGTCAACCAGACCATGGCCACAAGCACCATGTCCAGTCTTTCCTTAAACACCTCCAGAGATGGTGACTGTGCCACCTCCTTGGGCAGCCTATTCCAATGTCTAATCAGACTTTCTGTGAAGGAATTGTTCCTAATGTCCAACCTAAACCTCCCCTGGTACAGCTTAAGGCTGTGTCCTCTTGTTCTATCCCTGGTTGCCTGGGAGAAGGGGGCAACCCCCGCCTGGGTGCGGCCTCCTCTTGGGGAGTCACAGAGAACAATGAGGTCCCTCCTAAGCCTCCTTTTCAGGCTAAACAAGCCCAGCAGCCTCAGCTGCTCCTTGTAATGCTTGTCTTTCAGACGCTTCACCTTGTTCCTTGCCCTTCTCTGGACCTTTCTCTTTTCTCCAGCTATTGCTCACTTCTGCTGACTGCACTCCTCCTGCCTCTCATTCAGACAACCCGTTCCTCTTGGGATTGTCTTTTGTAAAACAAAAGATTAGCCAAGTGTATGGCGGTCACAGTGCAATTGCTTAGTCATAACTGTCCATCTGCAGCTACTGATTGACAGCTGAAAATAGAACGGCAAAGTTTGACTCAAGCACATATTCAAATCATGAAGGACTCAGATCTTGAGGGGCTTGGTATCAGTGGAAAGAGTGTGTCCTGCTTACCCCCAAGGAAGCTGGTGCAGGGGTGTGTGTGTTGGTGTCCCTGTCTGTCCCTCGGTCTTTGTGCCCTCAGACTCCTTTCCCCAGGAGCCAGACTGTGCATCCCCTCCAGCAGCAGCAGACTAGCTGTGTCCATGTCCATGCCAGCCCGCACAGATGGGAAGGTGGGTTTGCCCATGGCCTTCTCAGCACCTGGAGATGGAGGAGGAAGGCTTGCAGCCTTGCAGCCACTGACAGGAGACTGGCAGACCTCACTCCATGGTGTCAGTGCAATGGCCTCAAGGTACCTGTGGCACACATGGAATTTCTCAGTTTTTGTATGCAAGGCTGCCTCTAGAACAATAAGGTACCATCTATGATGGCTGGGAGCCAAACTGGGGTGTTCACTTAAAATGCTTAAACAAACTTGGAGGGGAAGGGGGTATTAGTGCTCAAAGCAGTGGCTCTTGGGTGCCAGAATACCAGCTTGCTTTTAAAAATGTGAGATATTATTTTGTTTCTGAGTCTTACGTAATAAGGATTAAAAACTTTTCTAAGCGTGGAAGTTGAGTTTGTCACTTTAATATTATGGGCTGACATACCCTGAAACTTTGAGAAAAATGCTAGCTGTCATGTTGTAATTCTGTAGTCTGCTACCAAACTTGACATGTTGCATGTCAGAAATTAAAACTAGAAACTTAGATGTAAAAACTGGAAGCTCTCTGCTATCTGTAATGTGGTGGTTTGACCCTGGCCAGCAACTAAGTGCCCACCCAGTTGCTCACTCAGTTCCTACTGATGGGATGAGGGAGCGAATGAGAAGGGTAAAAGCCAAAAACTCATGGGTTAAGACAGTTCATTAGGTGAGCAAAACTGCTCATGCAAATGAAGCAACATAAGGAATTAATTCACCAGTTTCCATCAGCAGGCAGGTGTACAAATGCCATCACTCCATTGTCCTCTCCTTCTTTCTTCTTTTCCCAGCTCTATGTGCTGAGCATGATGCCATTTGGTATGGGGTGTCCCTGCAATCTACTGGGGTCAGCTGTCCTGCATATGTCCCCTCCCAACTCCTTGTGTAGCTCCAGCCTGCTCACTGGTGGGGTGTGGTAAGAAGAAGAAAAGGCCTTGGTGTAATCTGCGTAAGCCCTGCTCAACAATAGCCAAAGCACCACTGTCTTATCAACACTGGTTTTATGTCACAAATCAAAAATACAGCATATATGGAAAATTAACTCCAGCCTAGACAGAACAGAGAACTCTTGACTGTGACCTGAATGATGAACTGTAGTACTGTGAAGCTGCAACTGGAATGGCCAGCTAGCCATCCTCTGTTGTTTCTAGTGCCATTCAGTTCAAACAACCACTGCTTTCTAATCAATCTCTCTACACCCTGTTGACATCAGCTTACAGTTCAGAAACACTGATAATGGTAACAAATGGAGTTGGGATCTCATAGAACCATTTAGGCTGGACTATTAAACTGGGAACTTCTGTTCATGCCTTCATAGTCAGACAAACCCTCAGTGAGAATGTGGACATAACAGTCTCTTCCAATCCACAAATAACACAGAAAAATCTCACATGGTCTGGTACACAGATGCATCTCAAGGGTCAATGCTATCAGCTCTGGTGACGATATTGTTCCTATGAAAAATGTAGTTAGGAATGACTGGGGATTTTTTCTGCAGAACTGCGTTGTGTGCTTGACAAAGAAGAATGGTACCACTGAGGAGATACATTCTGTGTATATATATGTATATAACATTTTATATATAATGCATTTCGTGCAGCTCCCACATTCTGAACTTTTTATGCTGATTGTGTATGCTTGAAAAGGACTCTTTCCTTGCTTCAGGAAAAAAATGAAACCTGAATAAAAATAGGTTCCCACTTCAGTACCTGTATTTTAAGCATTTGTATGAGGACTATGTCAAGAATAAAACCATAGTCACATGTTTCTTTCAGCCTTCGTTGCATTGACACACAGTGCACAGCTGCTGTCTAAGGCAAAATGTCCTGTAGTGATCCACACTGAATGATTAGAGAGGATGTCTAAACTGTAATCACTTTAAAAGCCAAATAACTTCATTATGAAATTAGGGGTTTTATAATTCAGTGTTCCATATTTTGACAGACATATTGTCCCTAAGCATTTGCATTATTCCTGTCTGTCTTTCTGTGCGATTGTGTCCTCTGGTTAAGGCTGCCAACAGCATTTCAAGAGATCACTTGACTATAGCTTAGCACTTTTTTTTTTCTCAGAAAAATTTATATGGTCACAGATATATGGAAATTTAAACCTGTCTAATACACACAGACATTTTAATTTGCATAACATTATTGTTATGGCCAATGTTTTCTCACACAGCTATAGATTTAAAATGTTTAATTAGTATCTGGGAGCACTAGTTTTGTAATTAAATTCGGTCCTGTATTTTTCTTTATGTCTGAAATACTCTTCAATTATCCTAGATATTTTCATCCTAGAGATTAAAACTAGCAGCATTTACAATCTTCTATTTAGGAGTGAGCCAAGTCCTTTTTATTCCCCAAAATTTCACTGCAGACAGTGTTGTCCAGAATCAAATATATGATTAAAACACAAGTAAAAACAACAAAAAATAGTTATTAAATCTCAACCCACTCACCACCCCACAATTTGGATATATCTTTAGAGAGAAAAAGGAAATAAGAATTAAGTCAGAAAAAAGATAAAATGAATGAACTTTCTTAGAAAGAGATTTAAAAGAAAAACATTATAAAGGTTTTAAAATGGGTTGTCAAGATAGAGATGGACAACAAAATTTACATTTTTAGGTTTATAAACAGTAAGGAACAACCAGTATAAAGGGCTTGGAGGCTGAGACAGAGCTGAAATTTGATGTGATTAAATGCTCACTGAACTGAGATGGAAGTAAGACAGGCAATATAATCCCAGGTCTTTGAACTTCAAGGACTGGTGATGCCACATTAAATTTACTGTGTAAACAAAACTAGCACAAAATTTAAGTTACAAGCCGATTACGTATTGAAACAATGGGATTTCCCAAAACCTCAGAAATTCCTGAGAGACCTTTTTATCTTCTAGGGAGCACATAAATTTGGAAGGTAATTTTAAATAGAAAACAGGGATGCAAGTATCTTCAAAGAGTAAATAAAAAGTACATATTTAAAGTGACAAAAGTCTTGTGGTTTATTTAAATATATCTATATCTAGAGAAGTAGGAACACCAGAGGGTATAATTAGTTTACTTGGTTACAGTACCTTCCTTAGCTAAACATGGTTTAACTGGCAGTGTGTAGTCTGTGTGCAATATGTGGGATCTCATCTGCTGTTTGTTCTTGAAAGAAATAGGGAATAACTGTTTGGATTTGGTTTATTTGTCAAACATCTGTCTCTGCTCTTCGAGGAAAAGCCTCCTGTCTTCAGTGCTCTGAATACAAGGTATTCAGAAAGATCTGTCAGCAATGTTCCTAGGTCAAAAATGTTGAAAGGAAGATGTCATCTGGCAGAATCAGGACAACTGTTGAATGTGCTCAATGTGGTTTTTGTGGGAGTTCCCAGAATTTGAACTTGGCTGCTGTATTTCTCTTGAGTTTTTACTACAATAGGCTAAGCCTTAAATATAAAATATAATTTCCTTTCAATTTAGCTTTGGCAGCTATGACCTGCCTATTTTGTGAGGGATTCTGTCCATCCTGGAGCTGACCAGGATTGGATTTCCAACAGTTTTGAACTTGGAGAGATAGCAGTGGGAGGGGAAGCTTGAGGTAGATATTGCTGAGATGTTCACTTTGTTGTTACTTTGAGAAGACACAATATCATCACAGAAATTCTTGAGGAGTATCTGGTCTGGTAAGTGAGGCAGCTGGAAGAGTTCAAGAGAGCTTTAAGAGTGAGGTTTTTGCTGAAATCTCAGGATACCAGTAGCTCTTGTGAACATTCCACCTCCTGTCTTGAGAAATTTTTCCTAGAGATACTTTGACAACTTACTGTGCCTCTCCTACCTTTAGATTTTGAATGTATAATTTAGAACTGAATTGGCTTCATACAGCATTTCTGAAGTAATTTTCCAGGTTGTTTGTTTTTGTTTTTGTGGTTTTGTTTGTTTGTTTGTTTGTTTTGGAGGGAGAGTTGATGTTCTGCTGTGGTTTTTTCCCCCCCTAATTACTTAAACAGGGCCAACACTAGAGTGTGAAGAATGAAGATGTGTAAGATAGAAACTTTTACATTTTCAGGTTGTTTGGTTTTGGTTTTGTTATTTGTTTGTTTGTTGTCCTCTCCCAATTACTTAAACAGAGCCCACACAAGAGTGTAGAAAATGAAGATATGTAAGATAGAAATGTTTGAAGGCACTTCTGAAGTCACAGGGAAGTAGCTTGATCAGCAAACTTGTGTCTTTTGTACTCAAGCACCAAACCAATTAGTGCTGACATAGTGTTTGGATTTAAATTATCTTTCTTGTTGCCTACCAAAAATGCATAGTCCTTTAAGACTGATTTTGTCAGTAGTGAGCAGCAGGTTATGCCCCGTTTTTATTCAATCTCCAGGAGCTGCAGTCCCATGGAACTTGTGCTGGAAAGGGAGGAGTGTGTTAAGGAAAAGGACATCTGTACTTTGTGGCTGTGGAGGGAACTGTGTTAAAGGGAAATTTTCCATAGAAAATAACTTAGGAACAAGAAAAGGTTTGGGGTGAACACAATGGGTTGTCATGGCCTATGGTCACAATGTACCAGCAGTTTTACAACTGATAACATTGTATGATAAATTAAAGGAAATTTCTTAGGGGCTGAGAGACTTGTATTAAAAAATAAAATAATCACCAAGGCAAACAGAACATAGTCCATTAGAAATCTAATGGTATTTTTAATTTCTAAAGCTCTACAGTTCTCAATCTCAGTAGGTTAAAGTACTTTAATAGGCCTTTTGTTGGTGAGGTCTGATGTTCTACTATTTTCCCATCACTTCAACCTAGAATTTCTTCATTCTAACTCTGCAATTTGTATTTGATTTGGTTACAGACTTTATATTACAATAACTGCCAAAGAGCAATAGTGTCTTCACTTCCCTGCTCCTGTTTGGTTGTCTCCAAATGGTTCATCACTGTCAACATTTTGGTTTTTGCTGGCTATATTTACCTAGGGTGTTGAAAAGATTTAATAATGTATCATTCATTTATGGGATCTACAAATGACAGGTATTTGGCTTTTGACATGAACTGCACATGGGCAAAGTTTTCTGCCAAAACATAAGCAGTAGAATGAGAGATGAAAAGGGAAGAGGAACAGCGGGAGGGAGTAGGGGGAACCCAAAACAACAAAATCAAATCAAAACTATGGCTTCAGTTGTAACATACAAGAGCAGAACTTACCTACCCCCAGCTGCAGTGGACAAATGAGGCCGGTCACTTAAATACCTTTGAAAGGAAAATTCAAGCAATTTGGCTCACTGACAACCTTAACGTTGCAGTTCACACTATATAACCAAAGAGTTCAAGAGCCTACAAGAAAGAAAAGAGGACTTTAAGGCTATCAGACAAATCTTTTACATACAGTACATGCAAAATAAAAGTGTAGATACTTTCTTATATTTTTAAGGATATTTTGAAATCAAGCCTTTCTATTTTTCCTGCAGATGCATTGAAAATAAGGATATTTAAAATCATCCTGCAAGTGCTAGAGTATGTATATTTCCTTTTGATGCTCTACTAGCCATCTCCTTTTCACCCTTGGGGGCACTAATGGATGCAAAGACACAGTACAGACAAAGATGAAGGTTTCAAAGGTTTGACAATTGGTCTGTAGTGAAGTAGATGCTGCAAATCAGTAGGAAAGCATCTTGATGAAGAAAAGCAGTGAGGAATATTGACATCGATGTGAGAGCAATTCTACAGGTAGTGTGTGTCTGCAACAGCCTTTCTACTGCTTATGCTGTGGGGGCAACTGGAATAAAAAAGATACTAGACAAGCAGTTCCACAGAACTAAGGAAGTCAAGTTCCCACCAATCTGTATCTTACATTCTTTATTTCCATTTCTCCCTGTATAGCCCTTCCTATTATAGCCCTCTCCAGTTCTAAGCCAAAATAACAGCTTCTTCCCTTTTCCTGTCCTCCCTAAAACCATTTCAGAACCTACAGCCCCTTCCATAAATACCACTGGCACTTTTATGTTCCCAGCACCCTTGCACTGCAATGGCCCATCTTCCCTGCCATGTCTCATAACTACCCTGTTTTGACCCATCACTTGGACCTGGAACATCATATGCTGTGGCTAGCTCAGAGCTGCATGTCTGGCTGTTTGCCTCCCAGAAGGAAGAGACTTCATTACACCTACATTTCCCTTTTCTGATGCATGAATATGTTATCTCAGCTTCACTTGAGTACCTATTTGGTAGCTACCTATCTAGCAAAAAAGAAGTAGAAATCAACTTATATATATTATCAACTATTTTATTATAATAGAATATTACAATGTTTTTATTTTATAATAGTAGAAGACCTACTCAGTGGCATCACTAACATAGTCTTGATGTGACTGTGTTAAGTGAGATGAATCCTCCCTTGGAAATGTCTCAATAGGTGAAATATAGTGTGTACACTCCCTTGTCGTGGGGGAGAAGCTTGTGTGCCCTTATGAGGTTGTGAGCTATACTGGTGGTGGTTTATGCCTCCAGTAGGGTCTCCCATGCTGGTCAAGTCTCAACTGAAGGGTCAGACAAAGTGTGTCCTTGGGCAGGATGGGCTTGTCAGCCGCCTGGCAGCCATCCTAGGAGAAGGACAACTCGAACTCCAAACCCGGGCAGATGGAGCTCGCTTAGCCCTGTCAGGCCATCCATCTAAGAGAAGGATACTCTAACCAAACCTACATCCTGAGGACCTCGCTGTCACCATCCAAGCTTGCTAGGCCCTGGCAGATGAACCTCAGGAGTAAAGGGTGGGGCCAGTTCTGCGCACGCTGTGCCTCGCCTAAAAAATCCACTGCGCAGGCTTGAGGGATTCACCCACTTTGCCAAAGCCCTGCAGCGACAGGCGAGGGACAAAATGGCAGGTGTTAATGGAGCACTGGGAGCCACAGACCCAACCCTGCATGCAGGCGGGTCAGGACATTGGTCACTCAGGACTGACCCCGGAGATGACAGTCTTGTTTGGCAGCATCCTGAATGACCAAGCAGCCAAGCAGTGTGTGCATAAATCTTTCCAGAATGATTCACTGTGCTGAACAATCTATTTTTGTTTCAGTTGCAAAACTATGATGAACTAGATAACATGTAAAAAATGATGCAAACCAGAAGTCAACTCCCCAGATCTTTTCTACTGGTTTCAGAGCAAGGTTTACCTAACTCAGGATTTCAGAGATTTGGGTAGACCTCTTATTCTGTTCTCTCTGAAACAAAAAACACCAATACGAATTGTTTGGTGTGCTTCCAGAAGAGTTCCGGACACAAAAAAAATTCTTTCTAATGCCTCCTGAAGTATTTTTAGAGCTTAAATGAAATGAAACGGGAAAATTTCCTGCCTGCGTTACAAGGGAAAAAGTGGCGGTACCAGCAGGTGGTGCTCACACAACAAATAAGCAAGACCCGCAGGCTCGGCTTTAAGGCCAACACTTCAAAAGTTTTCCTCCCAGCTGATACTATTACCACATCACTTTCTAATTTTAACTATTATCTTCTTATTGCTGTGGAGTTTGAGAACTGCAGCTGTGTACCAATGCCCCACAGGTCTAAGTTCTACATACAGAGACACAGAAAAGACAATATACAGCATTCTGTTGCTCCACTGGTTCAAGCAAACAGGTTAAAAACATGTTATGAAGCAGCCATGGAAATTCTCAGAAGTTTTGACAAAACGCTGCCAATAAACTAAAGGCCAAGTTGAAATGATTTCTTTACCTTCAATGTAGTTCTCACCTGTGTGAATACCTTTGTATTACTGCAAACATAAAGAAACATGCTTGAAAAGTTGCATTGTATGGCAGGCACTTGAAAAAGAAATTGTAGAGAAATAGTCTCTGTATAGAATAGTGACCCTATCACTTCAACTTGTTATCTGAAATTGAGTTATTTACCCTGTAAATTATGTAAAGAAAAACATATTTCCCACACAGTCTTCTTAATATAAATATCTCACGGTTACAGTTGTGGGAAGTACCACTTATCCTTGAGTCTTTTTTTCTGCCTGTCTCTCAGTGCTGAGGTTTACCATAAATTAAGGTGAAATTTCAGGAAACATCAGTTAAGTACAGGCAACAAATTATAAGGAATTTAATCCCAAGAAATGCTGATTTATTCTTTAATTTGCCATTATTAATTGCAATGCATGGATTTGTTAAATTTCTATCTCGTATAAGTAGAATTGCACACAGTTCTCACCCATACTTTCACATTATTTGCACTGATATTTGCACTGAATATTATAAAATTTGATTAAGTCCCCAGTTCTTCTAGAAATAACTACAGTTCTGTTATGGTTTGCTTTGTGGTTTTGTTAGTTTGTTTGGTTTTGGGTTTTTTTGTTTGGTTTGGGTTTTGTTTGTTTGGTTTTCCTCTTTAGATAAATATCCTAGTTGTAAAGTAATGCTCAGAAAGACACATCTAAGAACAAAAAAACACATTAAACTGTGTTCTGGTCCCTGGGAAGTGTTTGTTCCCTTGATGTCCTTTGTAGCTTCTTCTTTCTTGGAACACAGGAACACAGTTTGGCATGCCTTTTTTTTTTTTT